>JNDS01004336.1:0-17153 GCA_000697035.1 Rhizopus stolonifer B9770
TTTTTTTTTTTTTTTTTTTTTTCATGTGTTGGTTGGTTCTCTATTTTAAAATACTATTTACCATCATAAAAATAGCAAACTCGCTTCTTGTCCTCAGTAGGCATTATGGGTTCTTTTTTTTGGGAGGGAAAGAGTGTGAGAGATAGAGAAACAAAACAAAGAGAAAAAACAAAATCTTTTTGCACGCAGCTGGGTTTTTCTTGTAAACAAAATTTTGTATCCCCTCTCCTGAAAAAGGGAAGTAAGTATTCTGGCAAAGGGAAGAGACACGTTTATTTTGTTGGTTACTAGCTACAGTTTATTCGGAAATAATGGAACACTTTGAAAGAAAAAAAAATGCATATGAAAAGGAGATGAAATTGGTTCAATATATAGAAAGAATTCATACAATATTAAATTAACTCAAGTAAAACAAAGTACAAATCATCTTTGGTATTTGATACAATTTTTTATGTTCTAATCTTTAATTTAAGTGTGCTTCAAACCTGCAAATGATTATTTTGTTTACAAAGTAAATGTGAATTGCTTTAACTTATTAGCCAAGAGCATTCGTCTACCACAAGTTTACAACAAATTGAAAAAGATGAAAAAAAAAAGTTTGAGACCAAAGGATATCGTCTTATAAAAAAAAAAAACTTATTTCAGAGCTTCATGGTTAAGAGCTATGGCTATCAGTTTTCACTCAGGGAGTTTATCTGAAATAGCTCTAAGTAGCTTTATGATAGTTGACAGTCATCATATTCTCTGTGAGCCTCTTTTTCTTTTTCTCTTCAATCAACCGCTTATGATTTTCAGATGCAGACAAATATTCAACAACAGAAAATACTCCAATGCTTGATATGGCTTCAATATCTGTTCAAAGCTGATCAGACATGTTCATTATTAAAACAATGGGGTTTTTTTTTTTATTAAATCCTATCATACAAAGAGGTATTAAGATATTCTCTTTTATTTTGAAAAGCAGCTATGAAATCATGAAATGTAACGCGCTTAAAAACCATAAAGAAAATCAACTGAATGATTGTCAATAAAAGAATGAGTAAAGTAAAGATTCAAACGAACCAAAATACGTAAAGCAGAGAAGTGAGGAGAAGAAGGTGTGTGTAGAATAAGTAATAAATTTTAGTTGTGATCAGTTACAAAATTGGTTTCAAGAACTAAGATGAATATTGTGTAAATATAAAGAAATTTAAGTCTTTACTTTTCAAGCATCTATTGCGAATGAAAAGAAAACTTGGATGTATCAAATGTCTCCAGTTGTGCAATAGCGTTACACGATAATGATGAGCAGGTACCACAACATACACATCTTGCTCTAGACAACGGTTTACATGAAAACAATCACAACTATTTCTATTTTCAAGAAAGTAAAAGGAGAAAATTGTGGCGTTGAGTCATGAAAAATTACAGAGCTCAAATGACTCATCTTATTACGTCATTTTCACTCTGGACATCGCTTTATTTCCTCTCTAAAAAAGGGGAAGGGTGTCATATAAAGGGGGAAAGGGGTCATTCAGAGATCATCAACTATAAGTGTGGTTAGCATGCTGTAACTGCCAAAATGGTAAACGAGTTAAGAAAGTTCCCAAAAATGACAAACTGCTTTTTGTTACACATGTATACGTTTTAGAATGAAAACTCGTCTATAAATCACATTGGCATAAAATGCAAAAAGCAACCTCATGTACTTTTAAGACTTTCTTGAACTCAAAACATATGAAGATTTCAAGCAAAATATATCATCCTGTTTGTTATCCGCGTGTTACCCGGTTTTTATTCAAATGCTCAGTTGTACAGATTTACAACAATAGGATGTTAGACTTGCACCACCAACATTTTGACAGCTTTGAACATTAAATTTTCTATATTTAAACAATATTTTATAGAGGGGAAAAAAAAAGGTTTTCTTGTAATGCAAAAGGAAGTATACCCCTTTTTGTCCCTCCTTGTCTTTTTAAAGGTGATGATGGAATGTCACCAAATATAGATTAGTACCCAGCCAAGAAAAAAAATGCTATAAAAGAAGAGCCCTGTTTGTTCTTTTTTTTTTTTTTTTTTTTTTCTCCCAATATCAACTATGTTTTCAAAGTATCCAGGAGGAACCCTCGCCGTAACAATCAGTAAGTTGGTGATGGATGTATTAAATGTTTATCTGACATTATTTGTAGTCGAAGCTCGTAAGCTTCATGGTGAAGATTTGATAGGAAAAAATGACCCTTACGTGTAAAACCAATATACTTGTATGTTTATTCATCGTACTAAATCTACTCTATAGTGAATTATGGCTTGATGATAAATACAAGCAAAAAACATCAGTACTTAATAACACCAATGATCCGGTTTGGAATCAGACATTTACATTTCCTTTGGAAGATAATGGACGTAAACACAAACTTTACATGAATGTTCGCGACAAAGATATGATTGGATCCGATGAAATCGGCGAAGCCAAATTTGATTTTGAAAGTGTATTTAATGGTACAGCTATTGACACCTGGGTTAAATTGCCCGCGAAATTGGGACTAACAAGTCATGGTGAAGTTCACATTTATATTCAATTCATACGTCAGTAAAATAATAATAATAATAATAATACAGTCTATTTGCCACTTGCAATTTTTTGTATTTTCTTTATTGCTGAAAATCATATTACCAACGCCCGTTCGCATTTCTTTATTTATAAGGAATTGAATTGACTATTTTATATCACTAACATTCATCCTCATATTTACTGTTACAAAGCATAAAAGCCAAATTTTTTATAAAAAAAAAAAAAAAGAAATGAAATTAATTTATTCACATATAGTCTTCAGTGTTCTTGATCTCTTGATATTCAAGATGGCTTTTGTTTACAATTTCGTTTAAAAAGCATTTTGCGACGATGGCAGCATGAAGAACTTTATCGTGGAATGTGAATGGGAACGAGGGTGAAAACTCAGTTCCCGCTTCACCACCGATCACTATTCCACGCAGCACATTACCTTCAAAGCATACTTCTTGGAAGGATTGTGGTAACTCTTTTGATACAACAAAGAATGAAAGGAGGCTTTCTGAGGCTGCATACATGTTCAAGGCTTTATGGTACTCGTTTAAGAGATTGCTTGACATTCTTAGATATTTTTGATTTTCAGTTTGGTCATTTTTGTTGAGTTGCTTGTCAATCATTGACCTTGTCTCTCCATGCATACGTTCGAAAATATGATAACGAATCATAGAAATCAATCGAAGACATGTACCATATAATATTATTTGGTTTTGGGCTTTTAGCCGGGGAAGCAAGGAATCGGCAAAGGGAAGGACTGACTTCCAAGTGGCGGAAAAGGAGGAAGGTGGTTCGTTAGGGGTTTGCTTTTCAGCATAATGGTAGCTAATGATATAGTTACAAAGAGCTTGGAAGTGATCGAGAGTTGATTTTAGAGTGTCAGCTTCCGTGTCACCTCTTTTCTTATATGTATGAGCAAGATTCTTGAACCTAACATGACAAGTGAATAAAAATAATAATAAAAAAAAAACTTACATGAACGTGAATATTTTACATTGTTCCATAGTGTTTGATTTGGGTCCTGTTGCAGACAAAGAAAACGTAGGAGGTTGTTCTGGTTCTTTAGCCTTTTCAATCGTTCGTTTTTTTGTTGGCCTTTGTTCAGCCTCCTTTTTCTTATGTCTTTTGTTTGTAGAAATTTCGGTTGAATTTTGCTCGCGTTCTTCTTCTTGAGGGGGTGATGGTGTAGGACTGATAGTTTCTCCTTCTTCCAGTTCCATATCCGACGCAGTATTTTTTTCAACAGCCTTTTGAGAACCAAGCTTCTCGGCCAATCTCTTCTCTGTGTGAGGTCTTTGTTCTATTACTTTCTTTTCAATTGTTGGCTTTTTGATAGGTTTTTGCTCGGCAACAGGAGCCTTTTCAATTGACGCCTTCTTTTCGATTGTTTTTGGTTCAAATGTTGCTTTCTTTTCAATAGACTTTTGTTCAACAACGTGATTCTTTTCAACCTTTGGCTTCTGCTCCACAGAGGCCTTTCCAACTATTTTTGGCTCAACCATCGGTAACTTCTTTTCAACCTGATCGTTCGACTTTCTTTCAACAGGATTTTCAATAGATTTTTCAACATGTTTCTTCCCAACTGGCTTTTCAGTGATTTTATTTTCAATCTTTTTTTGATCAATTGATTTGTTTGGTTTACTGGGATACACTCGCTCATTCTCTGTATCCAGTGTTCGTTTAATCGGGCTGCATTCAGGCGAATCAAGCTTATGTGTAGGCAGTGACTTCTTTGCTATTGTATTTGATTCAGAGTTATCCATTTGATCTATATAGCATGAGATTTAATTATATAAAAGACAGGATCCTACATCTCTTTGCAAGTTTCATTAAGTCCAAAACAGGTGCTTCCTCCACATAAAAAAGCTCCGGTTGTGAAATATCTTCCATTAGCCAATCCTCCATCGGTTCTCTAAAAGACGATGAGTTGTTAAATCATATGAGTGTTTCATCTTACTGATGTCGACGACTGTTATATTCTTGCTCGAAATAAAAAACTTCTTCCAACATATGCCATCTCTACTCACAAAAAAAAAAAAAAAAATGTAAACAATTCGCGAATACTTTATAGTTGTCACTTACCGAAAGTGCATCATATTTAGGAGTGGGACATTGTTCAATTGGTTTGATGATTGTTGGCTTTACTGGACCATTTCGAGCAGGTGGAGTTTCAGCAGCAATAACAGGAACGGGAGGAGCAACTCCTTGTGAACGCTTTTGGTCGACACGTGGTAATTCCTGTCTAGCAGGCTCTGTTGCTCTTGGTCGACTCACGCGCTCTGGCATTTTAAAGCCTTCTACCGGCTCCTTTTGTTTAACTGCTGGACGAGCCATGGCTTGATTGGTCATATCAGCATGAGGTGCCAGATTCTTTGAACTGGCTTGAATTCCTGCTATGAAATCCATGATATCCACAGACTTATTTGCCTTTTCGACCACAATCTCTCCTGGTTCTCGTACTGGTGTCATTTCCGGGCGGTCAACAATGGGCACTATATAATCAGGATCTGCTGCTTTGTGACATACGCGTTTTAGGATGTCTCGATTGAGAGGCGCTCCAATGTACTTGTTATAGACTGGCCAGCTCTCTTTCTTCAAATATGGTATAGACGGATTTGGAATCTGTCGGACGAATTCTGTTGGGCGACTGAGTGAAGGGTGGTCGAGACGGTGGTGGTAAGCGTAGGGAACATTACATCGAAACCCTTTCATCAGTTTAGGGATCACTCTTTGCACGTCCTCTGCAGAAATTTTTTTGTCGGAATCCTCCTTGCTCATGTTGGTATGGGATAGGGTTGAAAGAAGCCATGGGGCATTCAAATTAATATTAAGTGGGTGAGAACGAGAAGGCTGTGTGGACTCATATCTAGGTTTACGCTCTTCTGTTCTTTGTGATGAAGACGATTCTTGGGAACGCATACGCTGATCGGAATGCGCTTGTGGATGGCGATGCAACTGGTTGGACATTGTTAATACGGGAATTCAAATAATGAAGTGAGAGAGGGAGAGAGAAAAAAAAAATACACTGTTTCCGGAAATTATTGGCACCAATAAAAATTGCTAGTTCAAGCTTCAAAATAAAAACATCTTGGATGGCAATCTTTTAAACCCAACCTCTTTCTATCATTAGATCAATATTATCAAAATTATTAACAAAAGTCTAAAAAAACATATACTTTTGTTTTTTTTTTTTTTTTTTTTTTTTTTTTTTTTTTTTTTTTTTTTTTTTTTTTTTTACTGTAACAAGTCATTCGTAGGGTTGGTGGAAAAGCCAATAATTAGATGAGATTACAACTACCAGGCGAGATTTTCCACTTTTCGGGACACGCACTCAAACTTTTTATTATTTTAATAATTTAACGATAAGGATGTTCAGATTGCAAGTTTCTATTTCAAAATAAAATTAATTTTTTTTTTTTTTTCAAAGGGAAATTTACCTAGCAAGTTCAACTTCCCATTTATCGCCATTTGCTAACAGCTTTTCCTTGTTGTAAAGGAGTTCTTCGTGAGTCTCGGTGATATACTCGTAGTTGGGTGTTTCGACAATAGCATCGACTATAATAATATTGTATTTTCTTTTAGTATTCTTTTTCTCACTTCCTATTCAGTATTCCCCCCCCCCTTCTCTCTCTCTCTCTCTCTCTTTATATACCTGGACAAGCTTCTTGACAGAAACCACAGTAACTATTATGCAAGTTGAGTATACACAATATATATATATATATATATATATATATTTAAAAAAAAAACTTACATGCACTTGGTCATATCAATATCATAACGTGTGGTACGACGAGCGCCATCTTCTCTAGGTTCAGCTTCAATAGTGATAGCTTGAGCAGGACAAATAGCTTCACATAATTTACATGCAATACAACGTTCTTCGCCTATAAGACGGATGAGCCAATCTTTTCCTTTTTTTTTTTTTTTTTTTTTTTTCCACCACTCACTAACCTGATTGATAACGACGAAGAGCGTGTTCTCCACGGAAACGGGCAGAAAGAGGTCCCTTTTCGAATGGGTAAAAAATGGTGTAAGGAGGACGGAAGAAATTTTCAAGAACGACCCACATACCACGCATGAGTTCTGTCAAAAGTAAATGTTGAGCAGCAACGTCAAGAACACCAGGAGGTTTTCCTGAAATTTGGTGACTGTCATCTTTTATAGGAGAGGCATGGTGAGCAATGCGAGAAGAACTGAATTGTGCAATTTGACTTCCAATAGGTGCTACTGCAAAACGAGGAGCTACATATGTGTTGGTGTGGGTGTATGTCGAAGGTTAAGGTTTTGTGTGTGTGTGTGTGTTTTTTTTTTTTTTTTTTCCTTTACCAGCGAGAAAAGGTCGAGCAGTGGTCAAAGATCTGTTGAGTAATCTAAGGTTATTCATTTAAGAATATAAGAGTGGGGAGGGATTTTTTTTTTTTTTACAAAGAGAAAGGGACAAAAAATGGAGTGCAATTGTTTGTTGACCTAAAAAAGCCATAAGGACCGGTGTCCCTAATCTCAAACAAAAAAAAAAAGGCTGATGTCATAATCGGAGTTCACTTCACTTGACTGTATGCAGCATGATAAAACCTGTATGGTGTGCGAGAAACAGAGGTACATTTTTATTTTATTTTTATTTTATTTTTTACATTTCCATTGCCGTATCTTGATTTTCTTCACTGTCCATCAAAAACAAATCACTCATGCTTGGAATTGGGTTGTACATTTGTTGTTCTGGATAGTAGGTAGGCGAGGGGAGATTATCATTCGTTTGTTCGTTTGGTGGATAAGATAATACTCTGGTCTGTAATTCCATGCAGGCCAAATCCGACCAAGTTACAGATCTTGGTCGTTGTGGCTGAGGATATCTGTTTGGCATTTGTTGATAAAGCGAATTTGTTGAGACGTCTGTCGGCCAGCCTGTTTGGTTTTCTAAAAACGTCATGGAAACTGGGCGAGCCTTTCTGCTACTTCCTGGTATACTTCTCGAACTGGTTTGATAACATGCGGATGTTGGCCGCTTTTTGACTGAATGGCTAGAATCTAATGGATCATTAAAATACTTGAGAGTCTCCAACGATGGCGAGTGTCTTGATAGTATCTGCACTAAACTTAGTGTTAACAGTCGTTGTCTGTGTGCCATGTCTTTTGTTATTGCGAGATCAGAATGTAATGATTCGTATTGGTGAATAGTAGTAGCCGCAGAAAGGCAATGAATGACATGTTGAGCCCCACGAATTGGCAAAACAAATGCATCCACAGGAAATCTCCTCTTCAAAGATTCGGCAATAATGGTGATACTCGAGGCAGCATCGCAACAAAACTTTCGATGAGTATAAGGTATAAAGTCGTATTCGTTTGTATCTAAGGATCCTTCCACGTAGTTTTGATGTAAAAGAATGACACAAAAATGGTATGTCAAATGCAAGAACCCTACAAAAGGATCTTGAATAATCTGGCCTTCTCCAATCGAATACTGAGGATCTTGAGATATTTCATAGTAAAAGTTCTCCAAGTGTGTGTGTATAGAAAATAGCCAGGACTGTTCTTCTATTGTTTGTTCCCTTGTACGATGGTCACCTTGTGTTTGTTTTCTGATTGTAAAACGTCTTACAACTGAATAAATTACCGATAAAATTTTGCATAGTTGAATAAAGGTATTCTGGTTGATGACCGCGTCTTCGAGGGCAGAGCTTTCGTCTGGGGTCGCAGAGGGGTAGCCTGAGGCACATTTTGAAGCATCAAAGTAAGTAGCACGTCCCTGTTCGATGCTCATTAAGAGATCATAAATAAAAGTTGCCCAGAACGTTCTTTTGCCGATTTCCGCTTCAATATTTTCGCCATCTACATCAGATAAACCCAAATCGAGGCACATCCTGGCGGCTATTCCGAGATAAGCATGCGATCTGTGAAAGTATCCAACTCTTTGAAAATACTCTTGGTATTTGACTAACAGGACAAGAGCTTGAATGGTTGAAACTCTTGGAATATCAAAGAAATCATCCAGCAATCCAAGAGCCTTTTGGTAGTAGGTGTATCCCGGTGGTATCAACTTGTCTACGTTATAGCCTCCATGTTCTAAAGACCATCTTGATGCAACAGCACACATGGTAAACAATAACAAGCGAGAAGGCGGATTTGTTGTGCTTTGCATTTGCTTCAGAAATGATGGCTTGTGAATCATTGGAATATATTTATGTACATGCTCAAAGTATTTCTCGATCAATGGCTCGGCTTCTGCTAATGTTTTTTTATCGGCTCCAAGGTGGTCTTTGATTGATGTCTCTACAGGGAAAAAGTTGGAAGAAAAAGAGGCTGCTGCTGAAGAGAGCGGAGAATCACATACTGAAGAAATATCAGGTTGGGTATCGTAGTTATTAATATTTGCTCGGATGTTATTTTTGTTCGGTATTTTATCTGCTCTTGTATGTAAATCGTTCACATATACAGCCTGCCCAATTTCGTTAATAGTAAATCTATCTATTTGAGAGTTGAGATGGTCTGTGGTGTAAGGTGCTGATACCGTAATTGCTATAATGATTATTTTTTTTTTTTCGTGTTAAACCCACTGTAAACAAAACAAAACAAAAAAAAAAAAAGGACATTTAAGAATTTACTTTCTACCGTTTGATCATTTTGGTCATCATTATTTGGTGTTCCTTCAAAAATGTGCCTAACGACTGGACTAACGATAGATTTTAAAGAGTTTTCTACTCTTTCAAGCCGACCTTCCACACCTTCTATATAGGACTTGGGTGGTCCTTTTTTGGTCATTTTTACAAATATACACTCGATGCTTCCTTTTACACATCGTGCACAAGGCTGCTTGCCGTCACATTTGACCTGTAGGTTTATTAGAGTATTATTCACGTTAATGTAGTCTTTATTTCAAACCTTTCTTTTTCTACAATCATCACAAGCTCGAGTTGTCTTCATTCTTTTTGTATGAGATTTGTCTTTTAAAGAGAAGATTCCGCTCATTTCAAAAAGTCGGAATGTACTAGTAAAGGAAGAAGAAAGAAAGAAAAAGGAGAAAAAAAAAAGAAAGAGAGAAGGTGAGAAAGAGGCTATCTGAATAACAGAATAACCCAAAGTTTTATAGAAAGAAAGAAAGAAAAAAAAAATGTGTCATAAATAACCTTATTGTTTACATTGGGGTGCTACACCAAACTGGGTTTTTATTTTTCTGAATCCCTTCTCTTTGGCAGAGGGTTGATCTCTATACCGTTACTTGTAGCAATCACACGCATTACATCCGTAAGGGATACGACACCAATAGCCTTCTCTCTTTCGTCTACTACCCATACACGATGAGATTTTGTAGCCAACAATTTCGCAACAGCAAAGCCTAATGTGGTATCAAGACGGACATCAAAAACCGGTATCCGATCCTACAGACACCAGAAATATTGGTTTTTCATGAACTGTTTAACCACTCTATTTTTGTTTTACCTGACCATCCTCAACACCTTGTTGTGTACGAACAATACTGACAAATTGGAAGCATGTTTTCCACAGAATTTGATGTCGGTAACTTTTCATGACAAACTGCAAGTAATAAAAAAGTTAGTGTCACTTTGATTCTATTTTCTACTATACCTTAATATCAGTCATACTTATGTTTCCAAGAATAATATCCATATGACCCAATACTGCAACTGAAGATATACCATGCTTACCTATTTTTTTTTTTTTAAAAAAAAAAAGAAGGGGGTTAGATCAGTAATCGAATCAAAGAGTATGTTACTCATAAGTGATAATGCATCAAGAACAGGTGAATCCGCATTAATAGCAATTACATCAGACACACCAAGACCTAATTGGCGTAACTAGAAATTATTATTAGCGCACTTTCAAACAAATCTACTCAGTATTTACTGTCTTGTTCATGATACATTCAATATCAGGGAATTTACGTTGATTCGTGTAAAGATATTCGGTCACTGTTGACTGAGATAATATGCCCTTTATTTTTATTTTTTTTTTTGTTTAAAAAAAAAAAGCGTGAGTCACTTTTTTTTTTTTTATGGTTAGATTATTTACTTTGATTGATCCGTCAGGGTTTAACACAGATACTACATTGTCCGAAAATTTATGACCAGTTCTTCAAAAAAAAAAAAAAAAAAAAAAAAAAAAAAAACTTGCCTCTATGTATTCCATAAGCAAACTCTTCTACTGTAGACAACAAGGTAGCCTCTGGGAAAATTGAATAAAAAGGATTTTTTTGTGATAGGTCTATGAAACAAAATACAAAAAGTTATGAAACCTTCTCAAATTACTTTTTTTTTTTATACCGCTTGCCAACTTGACTGGAACTACCTTTCCTTCTGATGCCCTTCTGATGATATCTTTTATTTCGATATTTGCTTCATTTTCAGGATCTTCGGAAGGTGGCGTCATTTTTTGAAGAACGAGCAAAATATAAACGATAACATCACCATAGTCAAACATGCCAACGTAAGATTTAGGATGAACGATAGTCGTTTCCGTGACCTCCTTTACATTGACATCATATACTGGTGCAGAGCTTATATGATTATCAATAAGAATACTACATGCTTCTTCGACGGGTAAAGAACCGTCACTATAATATGATAAGAAAAAAAAAAAGAAAGAGAGAGAAAAGAAAAAGAAAGATATGCGCATACATTACATTGTAATCACTTTTTGGTTTTTTATCAAAGAAGATGCTTCTACTAAGCTCCAGTCGTGTGTTTCTGTTGTTATACCTTCCCTGTGTAAAGACATTTTATATAAATTTATCTCTGTATGTGTGTATGTGTGTGTGTGTGAAAAAGAAGTGGGTTTACTTTTTTTTTTTTTTTTTTTCATGCTAAATTTAATCCTCTGTGTTTAAAAAAAATCTGCCCATTTTTGTAGGACCTTTGTCCCACTTGAAATAAAAACTTGAGCAAATGTGGCACTCTTGTCACTGAAAGCTCTGACAATAACACTTTCTTCATAGTAACAGCTTAGAGAGTCTCTTGCTCATGATCAAAAGCAAAGTAATGATTCCAAAGTGTGATTTTTATTTCTCTTAAGATTAGGAGCATGAATCATAGCCCAACATCCGTAACATATTTTTCTCTCTGTGATAATAATTATTCCAGCATTGGATGTCTCCCTATTGTTGTCTGCCTATAGATACTTGAACTATTTTAAGAATCTAAATTCAGCATTGAAAAAAAAAAAAAAGTGTGCTTCTAGAACATAATATCAAAACATTCTTTTCATGTTCTAACAAGCTCTTTAAAGATGATAAATTTACACCATCTGTTACAATATACTTCTTCATAAATAAGAAAAAAAATGAAGCAAGTCAAATGATACCGTTTTATAAAAAATATTGTCAATTTTTCTGCCAATACACATACACATACACGGGAGAAGAACAAAGGGGTATTCTGGGAAAGGGGCGTGTATGTTTGTGTTTAATATAGTGTTCACCTCACATTGTAAATAAACTATAAGAAATGACTTGATAGAAAAGGAGGACCGCATTCATAATAAGTCCAAATAAAGTCTTATGATTAAAAAAAAAAAAAAAAAAAAGGATATCTTCTCCTTTGCTCGCAATCGAGACAAATCATGAAGATGTAAGCAGAGCGGCTAGTCTCCCCTCTCCCCATTTCTGTTTTAGTATTTCATATACTTTACAGATCCTAAAGACGATATGATACTGGTTTAAGGTTTCCTTTACCAAATATTGTGATAATCAAAATCATACGTTTCTTGTTTCAAGACGGGTGATGGTGTATTTTTTTTTTTTTTTTTTTGGAGATATAGAATCTTTGAAGCTTTGCGAGAGGTCTCTTCTAAATACGCTTGTAATGTTATGTTAGCACATGCTAGGTAAAAAGTTTTAAACATTGACTCTAAAGAGAGAGAAAGGGGGGGGGGAGAGGTCTTTGAAAGAAAGAAAGAAAAAGAGAGAGAAAAGACAATTGTCATCTAATACTCTAAGAAGACGATGTATCATTTTTATAAATAAAAATGTTCAATATTAACGTTGATAATAAAATGATGCGTCTAGGGTTTCTTAACTATGAAGGGTAAAGGATCGTAGCATTGGTTTTTTTTTTTAAGAAGTTCTTATGTTATTCGTTCAAATTTCTTTATAAAACGAAATGCCATGTATTTCAGAGTACTTTATGAATAAAGTATAAATTCAGTTGATTTGAATGTATATGAGGTATTAGCCTCTTGTTACCTATTTATATGCTTATTTGTTTGTTTCTTGATGAACGCGGATATTGGTTTAAGAGTTTAAACTTTTTTATTATTATTATTATTATTATTATTCAGTGTGCGACTAAGGAATCTACTCGTTATCTCAAATGTTCCAAGACATTTTGTATTTTCCCATGAGTGAATAGTGTACAAAAATAAAATCTGCTAAACATTTTATCCGTGATAAGATGGAAGAAGGCGCGGAATGAGATGTGGTGACTAATGATCTGAGCACACGTGCTTTATCATTGGATTCGTGTTACTATTTGTTCTTTCTTTCGTGGGAAAATATCAAGTATATTTTTAATATTGTATTGTGATACAAGTAGGTATAATAAGAAAGAATATCAAATTAATTTTCGCGTTTCTTTTTTAAAATGGCAAAAAAAAAAAAAAAAAAAAAAAAAGGTCAAAGGTTTCCCCGGTTTTCTTTTCGCTCTTAACCTTTAGCCAATGGATAGCTTTACTAATTTATTGAATAAGTTAATTATTTTTATTCGAGACCTTTGTATTTAAAGTTCAACAATGTAAACGCGTACGATATAAATGAGATCGGTTGATAGTACCGCGACATTCTAACTCGGAGCAGAAAAAAAAATCGTTTTAGACAAGATAGGCTCACAGTTACATCACCATCAAAGCGATAATTGACCTACAAAAATATCCATGATATGTATTAACAAGGGAGGGGTTGGGGGGGTCTTTGTGACAAGCATTTAGAAACAAAAAAAAAAGTGTTATCATTGATCAATAGTTTGTTACTTACAAACTTTAGTAGAGAGCCACTCTCCTTTATTATTGTTATTATTACCAAATGATAGAAAACACTTTCATATTGATCATCTGCCTATGAATAATAATTTTTTTTTTTTTTTTTTTTTTTTTTTTTTTTTTCTTTTTCGTTAACCTTTTTCTTCTTCTTCTTCTATACAATGAGTCACCCACAACAAGGGATCGAACAACACACACATAATACATACCAACAAGTAGTATCCAGCACTGGACAACCTGCTTTTGATCTAAACAGTTTTTGGCAAGAAGAAATGACGCATGTGGCCAATGCCGATGCTGATTTTAAAAATCACGCACTTCCTTTAGCTCGAATCAAAAAAGTGATGAAGACAGATCAGGATGTCAAGGTAACAAAGAAAGAAAGAAAGAAAGGAAGAAAGCTCATTATATGTGATTAGATGATCAGTGCAGAGGTAAAATTCTATAGGCTTATTGTTGCATATAGTTTTAATATCATTGGATGAATTTTTTTTTTTTTTTTAGGCCCCAATTTTATTTGCTAAAGGAAGTGAGATATTTATTGCTGAATTAACAAAGCGTGCTTGGTAAGATAATAAAGGATAATAATAATAAACGCTAAATTTTATTATTAGGGTTCATGCTGAAGAAAACAAACGACGTACATTACAAAGGTCTGACATAGCCCATGCTATTTCTAAATCGGACATGTATGATTTTTTGATTGATATTGTACCAAGAGAAGAAATAACAGCAGCAACTGGAGGAGCTAAATCAACAGTATATGAGAACCAAAATACATATCCTGGTAATCCGACATATTATCCACCCTCTTACCCCGTAGATACATCTGCTTACTATCCACCATTGCCTCAAGTAAAGAGTATATACATATATATATATATATACATGTGTATACAAGAGAATGTGTTATTTAATTTTTTTAGTTTACAAATGACCAAGTACAACAGTATCAAATGCAAATGCAACAATTTGCTCAACAGAATCCTCTTCCACATCCTCAAGATCCCTCTCATCCTACTTATCAGGCTGAACCTTCACAACCCACTTATCATGATGAACCTCCTCAATCATCTTATCCCGATCCTAAACACTCACCCTCTTACCAATCACGCCCCCAAGAGTCACCGTCGGCTTATGATCCAAATACTGAAGATGAAATTAAGCATGAAAATAAATAAAGTTTCAATTTATTATTATTATTATGATTATGATTGGTTCTAAGTGTGTATATATATATATATATGATACTATGTACAAATCCTTTATCTATCACTATATATATATATATACATGTATATATTAATTAAGTAAAAAGTGTATGGACGGAAGATGATGAGCTTTAGAATCCGGTAAAGACCGAATAGGAGGCAAAATAGGTGAACTTTCAGGTGTATTATCACTTTCTGAATCGGAAAGATAATGTTTACGTTTAAAATGTGTACGAAGATGTCGACTGAGTTCATCTGTTCTTGAGAAACGTTTTTGACAGCCAGGAAAGTTACATCCATGCGGTTTTTCGCCGGTATGGGTTCGAATATGTCTTGTACGATGTTCTAGTCGAACAAATGCTTTGGGACATAAAGGACAATGATAAGGACGTGGTTTGTTGATCTTCTTTTGTAATTGATACATCAAGCAATAATAATAATAATAACAATAATAATAACAATGACAATAATAATAATAATAATAAAAAAAAAAAAAAAAAAAAAAAAAAAAAAAAAAAAAAAAAAAAAAAAAAAAAAAAAAAAAAAAAAAAAAAAAAAAAAAAAAAAAAAAAAAAAACGGGATGATATTTATATAAAATTAAGATTTCGAGTAGAAATAAGGAGAAAGAGAGGAGATATAAATGACAATAAAAGGAGACAATTAAATTGAAACCTCTTTTAACAACGATGGTCTCTATGGAGTCTCTATGGATCGAGTGGGTGAAAGATAAGGGTGATAGGAAGACGGGGTGATTACTTTCGGAATGAGTATAAAAAGATCGTAAAGTATCTTCAATCAAATCCCTTACATTCATATAACTTTGTTCTTCATAAAATATGTAATCTGAAATACTCAAGAACACTCAGGAGAATTCAATGATTTGTGCAACAAGCATGTTAAGGTGAACTGCAATTCTCATTTCAGTGGCTTTTTTTTTTTTTTTTTTTTTTTTTCCCGGAAAGCAACATATTCAACATAAAAGTTATATAAGTGTATGGAAGAGTAAAGAAAAGAAAAGAAAATAAAAAAAAAAAAGAGGTGGTCAATGCATTTTTTTTTTTTTTTACATAAAAAACGCATGCAACCTTAAATTGTTTTTGACACGTGAAGCTATTTTGCGTGTAACTTTTTCTTATAAAGCACGCCCCCCTCCAATTTTTTCCCGTCTCAACCAAAAAAGTTGTCTACTAAGAATATTCTAAAGATTAAAATGTTGAGCCGTGAAAAACTTCACCCGCCATGATTTGAATGTTTCTATACGAGTTATAGCTTGTACGGTTAGTATCTTTTGTGTAACTTGTTGTTTGACAAAGCTAATTACGTCTCTCTTTTCTTTAGAGTGAATTAGCCCGAAAGAACTTTTCCCGAACAAATGGAGAAACTGAGCCAAGGACAATTGAAACAAGCTCAAGATAAGGTTTGTCGTCCTTTCTTCTCTCTTTTAAATAATGGGTCAGGGTCTCGATCTCCATCGTCACACAGACGCACCAAGCCATTTTTTTTTTCTTTTTTTTTTTTTTTTTTGAAAAAAAAAAAAGGGGAGGGAAAAGTAAATGACGTCTTTTATTGAGTAGAGTGAGTTGCCTCCTTTGAAAAGGAATGCATCAAAGCTTGAAGTTTCCGACTCTTTTTCTTTCGCTCTGTGGAAGAAATGAGGGTGTGATTGGGTAGGAACCAGTAATGTGTGGCAAATTTCTCTTGCAACTCCGTGATCAGGAGCGAACAGAATTGAAGTTGCTGTTGACGAAAGTGAAGGTACTGTAGATCGGGTGTGGTGGACCAGTCGACTGTTGAATCCCACCTGGTGCTGTTAAGTCCGGTAATAAATTCGTCCCATTCGCTATTGGTGAATGTCAAGTGTAATTTGGAACCACTCAATTCTTTAGTGATCAGTAAAGCACCTTGACCGATAGACTTGGCCAGCTGCATCATACGTTCGCCCACCACAATGTTTCTTCTAAACGCCGGCCAGTTAGAGTCTATCAGACGCGGCTCGATCCATGGTCGGTAAGCTTTCATGTTTGAATTTCTATCTCGATCCTTGTCTTCTTTTGTGATGGGCACAATTTCATGAGGAAAGAGAACTGCAAATGTATGTTGGAATTGCTCAAAAGCAAGGTATAGTTGGAAATAATCTGTGTTGTAGTAAATACCATTCTGATTCATGCCGTTATCAAGATGAGGCTTTTTATTTGAATGGTCTGTAAGTACACGTAAAGAAGGTTCGAGTAGTTTGGTTCGTTGTTCTTCAGTTAAAAAGATGTCTGATGTTGGTATATAGGTTGGCTCAACGGCGAGTGAAAATCCTGGCGGTAGTTTTTGTGCTTTTTGTTCTAATTCTTCAAAGCTAACCGTCCTTAGGCGGTTGATTATATCATCGCCTAAAAAAAAAAAAAAAAAAAAAAAAAAAAAA
>JNDS01004432.1:0-12425 GCA_000697035.1 Rhizopus stolonifer B9770
CGTATTTACTTCATAAACACTCTTATATCGTGTGAGATAACTCGCGTCCTACAATTTTCCTTGGCAATATATATAGCACTTCGTGCCATATATGGAATAACAACTGTTCTTCTAATGTACCTTGTACTACTATCGCTATCTAAATTTCTCAATCTTATTATCGAGACGTAATTTGCAATAAGTGGGTTCTCTCTCTCGTTCTCACTCAATAAAAGAGGTTCAAGAGACTCATCGACTTTCAGTCCAACTTTCACATTTATTTTAAACAACTCGAAAAAGCCAATAATATCACATATTATGAACTTAGTAAGCACTATCTTATAAAAACCTGTGTTTAGGCGTAGGATGGGCTTGGAGCATGGTCAAAAGTCTGCTTGAGAACAGCCTTATTCAAATCATAACAATGGCGGGAGTGTTTCTGCTAGATATCCATATTTGTTACCCTGGATACAACACCGAGTTGTACACAAAGATAAAGAGTCTGTAATTTAACTTTTTTTCCGTTTTTCTTTTTTATTCTATTTTTTATTAATAATATGAAAGAAGTTATTGTTGGTGCCAATTTCCCACGAGATGCAGAAGGAAAAGTATACCATATGAGTATCAAACAAGGGGAAATCGCAAATCGTATATTGACTGTAGGTGATCATGTGCGAGCGAGAAGAATTGCTAAATACTTAGATTCAGAGGAAGAATCAGGACATCCTGTATTTGAAAAATCCAGTCAAAGAGGGTTTTTGACCATTACTGGTAGATACAAAGGTATTCCAGTTTCTATTGTTGCTATGTAAGTGTAAAAAGACATTGTTGATTGCGAGCAAACTAAAACGTGGGAAATTATAGCGGTATGGGTACCTCTATGATGGACTTCTTTGTTCGTGAAACTCGTGCTAGCACTGAAGGTACAGTGGCTATTATCCGGTTTGGATCTTGTGGATCTCTCTCACCTTCTGCTCCCACCGGTGCTGTGATTATTCCCAAGGCTGGTTTCTGCATTAGACGCAATTTCGATTATTTTGCCGAAAATTCTCTTTATCCAGAATTGAAAGACAAACCTTACTTTTTCTCTGGTACCTTCCCTGCTGATCAAAAGATTACAAATATTTTATCAGGCCATATTAAGGAAGCCTTAGGACCTATTGAAAAAGAAGGACTTTTTGTTGGTCCTGTCTTAACAGATGGTTTGAACGCAGATGGCTGTTCCTTTTACTCTTCCCAAGGAAGAACAGATGCTAATTTTTGGGATGACAATGAAGGTGTGTTACAAGAAATTGTCAACACTTACCCGGAGACACATTCAATTGAAATGGAAACTTCTGTATTGTTTCACTTGGCCAACTGCGCACGTAAGCCTGTTCGCGCAGCAGGATGTATGCAAGTCTTTGCCGACCGTTTAGGCAATAAATTTATTCATCCTGAAATTGTAGCTGCTTTGGAACCTGCTGTTGGAAAAGCCTGTTTGGATGCTTTGATTGAAGTAGAAATAGAGGACGAGATGGATGTGGTTGGAACTGTATGGGAACCCCTTTGTAAATAAAGGAATCATGAAACATAGCAAATGCAATTGATACATTTTTTGATCTTGGGAGGAGTTCTAAGTGCCTCGGTAATTTCTGTGAGTTCCCTTCGTTTTACCGGATTAGAAGCCTTTCAAAAATCCGGGAGGCTAGAAAATAGCGTAGTGTAACAATCGTTTTGAGGAGGCGTCTGATCCATAGCAATACCCACCATAGACCATTATTGACTTACTTTCACTTTTAGTTGTTTCTTCTAGACATTCAATTTCATACTTTTCATCGACATAATTGCTTGGGTTAAGCATTCTACTTTTAACTTTACAAAAAACATTTCTTGACTCTATCGGGCTCTTTTAGTCAATACTTTATCATCACACCAAAGCTATTCAAGACAGAGAAGATTTACAAAACAAATCCTTGTGGCGATACACCCAAGATTTCATTTGTATGTAGATACCATTGCTAGCAAAAGACTGTAATATTCCAACGATAATATTCATTTGATTGAATAAAAAAAAGAAAGAATGAGAAAAAAGGGAGAGGAGAGCATTTTTATTTGTGTTCTTTGTTTACAAGAGAAGAAATGTGATCAAAATAAAAACAAAAAAAAAAGCTAAATTCGATTTGCATAAACGCTCAGATCTTACTCCTCTGGTGACGACTAATAATGAAGGGAAATTAGATTTGAATAGCTCAGATATACAGATCTAAACATGGAATTGGTTACAATAGATAGAGAACAAGTGATTATTAGGCAAAATATTCACTCGGATTTATCTCTTTTTTTTTTTCTATGAATGGATTTGACCAAAACCGGGCAATTTTATATCATCTGTTGCCTTCGTATGTGTATGTGTTTGTACGTTTTTGTCGGTGTTTTTCCACTTTGTTAATTTTTTTTCTTAAAAAAAATGAGTCAACAATGTGCGAATCCCTTACTGCGCGATTGGGTTAAAGAATGGATGGATAGCGCTCAGTCTTTGCAAAGTAAATCATACTACACCTATAAAAAAGTAGACATGTCATTAATTGTTTCGTACACATTACTATACTTACACCTACATAGGCTTATGATTCATTATGTCGTTGCCCTGTTACGCTCGAACACCCGTCTCAATCTCAACAACTTGAAGGCATTGGAAAAGTAATGGCTGAACGATTAACTAATAAAATGATTGAGTATTGTGTAGAACATGGACTACCAGAGATCTCACCGATTGGTAACGATTACCTTTTCAGCAATGATTGCAGACGTTTCCTAATATATCCCCCCCCCCTCTTTTTCTTTATTGTTAGGAAAACGCAAAAAAAGAGCCAACATCGACGATGATACAGAGGAAGTCAATTCATCCACAAAACCCAAAAGACAAAAAAAAGCCTATGTGCCTACGTTCCGTTCAGGAGCATACGCCATTTTACTGTGTTTGCAGGATATGCAAGCTGAAGGAAGAGGCAATTTGACAAAAGAGCAGATTTGTAATTATGCACAAAAGTATTGCGATAATTCTATGACACTTTCTGACCCGGGTAGATCGTACACGGCATTCAATGGAATGAAGACTTTGACCGATAAAGGATATGTCTACAAAAACGGAAAACCGGCAAAATATATGCTGACTGAAACTGGAACGGAAATGGCAGATAAGCTTAGAAATGCTGGGGATATTAATAACATTTCTCAAGCATCTGGAAGTAACACAGCTTTAAACCAGCTGAGCATATCACAATCTGACATCTCTTCACCTTCTACAAAAGGGAAGAGAAAGGGGAAATCGAATACGTCTAGAACTGCTGCACTCCTGGAAAGTATGTTGGGACCAAACTACGATATTTCATCAGGTCCTGATATGAGCTTGTATGTAATAAATCCCTCTAAACACCAATCCATCACGATCAACGGGAAAACAACGACATATAGTTTGCCAACACCTTCAAACACCAGTGAACAAAGTAATATCGGACAGGCTGTAATTAACAGGGATCAGACAATTAATAGCAACAGAGGTAACTATATTATACTGAAGACAGCGTTGGATTTGGTACTTATATTGAACTTAGGAACTTCTTTATCTGTCACAAAAAATAACGATTTGTCTCTTACAAGACAAGTATTGGAAAGCTCAACCGAAGGAATTGACTTACTACCTCAAAGCAATCGCCCTATTTCATCATCGTCATCCAATGAAGACGAATTCCTTTTTACTTATTTAGATGTTTTCGAGAAACCAGTTAAGCATGTCTCATCTGCATCCATAGACTTTGATGAAGAAAACGCGTGCCTTGCCTACCTGATCCGCTTCTATTCCAAACAAAAAAAACATCCGAAAGCAGCATCTTTGATCAAAGTGAAAAACGATGGAGCAGATTACTGTCTAGGGTATTTACCAGAAACACAGATGGTTACTGTCTGTCCTGGACTACCGTCTTCTGAATCGGCTTTAGATGAAACCGAAGAAGATTTCTGGCCAGAGGACCCAAACGCGTCGAGGGATGATAGCGAGATCATCTTCTCACAGCCAGCATTCGATTCGCAACCAAAAATTGACTCACAACAGACATTTGATTCACAACTAACATTTGACTCGCAGACACAGCAGACAGCTTCCTCTCAACAAAGGCAGATAGAACAGGTACAAGCGGACGTTTCGCAATTGATAGAATCCGAGCATATAGAACCCATATTTCCTGACGAATACGAAATTATGTTGATTTTGGATAGTCGTGAGATACAAATGAGAAGCAATCGAAATTACATTCAAGACAGATTGTCATCCAAAGGGATCAACTTTAGCACGCGATCACTTGATCTGGGTGATGTTATCTGGGTGGCTCGTAAGAAGGGAAGTACGCAACAGTCAGATGAGTTGTTTTTAGACTATATCGTAGAGAGAAAAAGATTGGACGACTTGGTCACTAGTATCAAAGACGGCCGATTCACAGAACAAAAAGGAAGATTGAAGAGATCAGGAGCAAAAAAAGTGATTTATGTGGTTGAGGAATACAATCGTGAAGATGCAGCCAACTTTGGTCTTCAGGCAATTCAAACCGCCATGTCTTCCACTCAAATCATTGATCGTATTTTCTTAAAAAGAACCAACAACATTGACGAGACAATTGATTATTTGGTGGCACTTACAAAGATGTTGGAACGTATATACAAAGACAAGAGACTATATCCTATACCAGAACACATTGTCACAAGTCAAAACTATCTGGAACTAAGGAAAGAGTACAAGGAAAAGTTTGAAAATGACGACAGTGCTTATCTTATCTCTTATCCAGTATTCAATCAAATCAACTCTAAAAACGGAAGCACCAACTTACATGAAATGTACCTGAGAATGTTAATGTGTATCAAAGGTGTCAATGCTGAAAGGGCTCTTGCGCTTATGCGCGTCTATCCAACGCCTCATTCGTTGTTAAGCGCTTTTCGTAACAAGACAGCAAGTGATGCCAAAAACTTGGCAAAGGAGGCTACTCAAAATCAAATCAGTAGACGTAAATGGGGCTTAGGGGTGAGTGAAAAACTCTATGAAGTGTGGGGATCATTAGAACATCACAGTAATGAGATACACAGCGATTAGACAGGAAGAAAAAAAGGCACATAATAAAGGCTTTATTGCTAATACATCTTCATCTTTCAATTTTGTTTAAAGTAATTGTTTGCTTCTATATAGGAAGCCAGTCCACCAACGTCAATGCGACCAGAGATGGAAAGCGTACCAATCTTGAATCGAGGATAGACATAGGCAAGGCATTTCCCTGTAGCATCATAAGCTTCCTTGGGTGCATTAGATATCTTACAACTATTAATGAATTCCTCAATGAGAGGAATAGATTTGCTATTGAAGAGGTAAAAACAAGGACAAGCAGAGCGAGATTTTGTAGAGAATGGATTTGGCTTTTCCAGAAAGCTTGTGATAGCACCTTGAGCATCTGTTTCGACTATACCAAACTTGTGAACCTCTTCATCTTTTACACTATAGGTTGTCACCAGACAAGCATCAGAGGTTTTGTTCAGTTGTTCAAAGGTTTTTAGAAATTTGTCTAGATCAAAGTCATGTAAAAATAGCGTATCTCCACCTACTACTAGCACATTTGATTGTTCCAGACCAAAGTGTTGTATACCAAATAGAATGTCAGGCACAGCCCCAAGGCGCGTCTCGTTTGAATGTGTACCATCACTCACAATTTGGTTGGGTGGTATGTTGTGGTTCTTGGCCCAGGTGAGAAACTGTTCATAACATTGTGCATTAGTTACAATGTGAATGGACTCGGATGTAATTCCATATTTTTGAAAAAGTTCAACCCAGTGAGACACAAGAGCGTCTTTGCCACCCAAGGGTAATAGTGCTTTGGGAATACCGAGCAAGTGGTTGTATTCAAGAGAGACGGCCAAATCTTTTTGTAAACGTGTGCCGTAACCAGCGCCTAAAATTAAAACTATTTCAAACATTAAAAACAGTCGTGTTTTATTTGGCATAATACCTTTTACCATCGTTTTTGAAAGAAGAGGGAATAAAAAGACTGAAAGGGGCGGGTAACAACAATAGATAATCTCTGGGCTTCAACAGAGGTGATACTATCGGGAAATGATTTCATCTTTCCCACACCTCTCTTTTCTTTTTAGTGCCAGTGATTAGTCTTTCTTTTTTTTGAAGATCACCTTGGCAACAGATAAATTTATGTTTTTATCTTTAGTAAATCTCGCTAAACAGCGTGGTGCTATTAAGGGAAATCGATTGATAATGTTGGGAGAATTAAGCCATTCTCAAAGATGCATAAGTGGAATAAATATGTAGCGAGGGCCTTCCGAGTTAAAACAAAAGCATGTATCATGTATTCTCTCTGTAAAATTATAACAACTTCCTCATTTTTACTAAAGAATATTGAATTAAACACACGATCTTCCATGCAGCCCTAACTAGATAAAAGTTAGTAGAAAGCATGCTCAAACTAAACTATATTCAACCATTCGTAAAAGGGACTGTATTGAAATGAGACAAGCACAATCACAAAGAAAAGTATATTGAGAAGATGCGTATAAGCTAAAATTTGGAAACAAAAAAAAAAACTTAGCTGACCCCTTTATAAAAGTGTTCAAATGACTTAAACAGCTTACTCATTGTGCTAATCCAAGCAATAAATAAATCAAAACATTCATAAACAGAAGCTTCATTTCGTCTTTTTTTTTGGGGGGTGTGGGGAAGCAAAATAGATTACCAAAAAAGCAAGTAACTTCTTATTGGTCTAAAACGCATGAAATTATCTAAAAAAAAAAACATACACACATACCGCCCTGTTAGCAAAGGAATTTAATGAAAAATCAAAAATTAAAAAACTACCTGTCCGTCTATTTGCTAACAAAATGTGCTTTTCCCTAAGTTAGTATGATAGTGGAAACAAAGGAGGTACTGTTCTACACAATCTAAAACAAGAAAGAAAAAATAGCGCGGTAGATGTTTTATATCGACAATATGAATAGCATTATGGCTTGTTTTCTGTTATCAAATATTCTTCTTTTCTTTGCCTTTAATTGCAGCATAGTAATTGAAGCCAAAACTATGTAGACTAAACACATACTTGTATTTAAAGCGTTACAAATGCTCAAGGTGCTTAACTAACCGCGTAAAAATAGCATTTGGACATAGGATAATAAAATGTTACCTCTAGCCTCCAATTTATTAATATAAATGTATTGCAAGATGATTTAATTCGAGAAAAAAGAAAAGAGATGATAAATATTTTGTGGATTCCATTTTTTTTTTATATATAATCTGTAAAGGAAAGTGTCAACCCAAATCTAATCGAAAAAGTCAGTATAGGACCTTTATCGCATGTCCGGTTTTCCTCTTCGAAAATGAATTCTAATAAATCTCCTACAATACTTAATGACTTAAAAAATGAGAGACAGAGAGCAACACTGTTTAGTTGCCATTAATTGAAATTCAATAGTGTCTTGAAAAAGCCACTTGCCCTTTTTTGCATGAAAATCATTTTGCTTTTCACTCTTGATTTTTAAAAAAAAAAGAAAATTATGTCAATTCAGGCATTAGACAAATCAACTGTTAGAAACATCCATTCGGGACAGGTCATTGTTGACATTGAGTCCATTGTAAAAGAACTTGTCGAGTAAAGAAACACAAAAAAAAGGGGGGGGGCGAAAGACGAAAGACGTCTAATGTATTGTACAGAAACTCATTAGATGCTTCAGCAACATTTATTGAACTTAAACTCATTGACCACGGCTTACATTCTATTCAGGCAAGAACAGCTGTTTGACAACATACATATACATATAATAATTTTTTCAAATCCTCTAGTTGGTAGATAATGGACGCGGTATTGAGGAAAATGACAGAGCTAATATGGCCAAACACCACTATACATCCAAAATTAGAAATTTCCAAGACTTGGAAAGCATTGATACTTTTGGGTTTCGTGGTGAAGCCCTACATTCGATTTGTTCAATTTGTAAATCTGTTTCAGTGACCACAAAGACAAAAAAAGATCATGTTCCAAAAAAATACGACGTGGGTTCTGAAGGCAATTTATTAAAGTAATAAGCAAAGAAAAGAAAAAAGCAAGCCAAGAAAACTAATATTGCGATTACTCAGTGAAGAAGCAACCAATACAATCGTTGATACAGGAACTATCATCTCAATCGTTCAACCTTTTATCCATTTACCTGTCAGAAGACAGGTCGCACAAAAAAATGCAACAGCCAGCGTAAAAAAAATTCAGGAACTCTTGATCAAATATGCCCTTGTTTACCCTTCTGTCCGATTTGCATTTCATAATACCTCACAAACAGCTGGTAAACCCACTATTTGGATTAAGCCCCCGACTACAGATGTCGAGGAAGCCTTGTCCTTCATTTATGGATCTAATTTATCCAACATGTTGGAACATTTAATTGAAACTGACAAAGAACAAACTTCTCTAACTGTAGATATTCTGGTACCAAAAAAGAACTCAGGTAAAATAAAGAAGAAATAAGCGAGATTTTCTCAAACCATCACAGATCCCTCCGTTATCTTAAAGGGTGGTGACCGTATCTTCTTTTACGTCAATCAGCGTCCTATTAATTATGTCAAGTCAGAGTTAAAAGATTTGGTTACAACGATTAGAAACAGATACAGAGAATATCTAGGACTTGGAGAAGGTTTTTTGTGACCCATTATTAGATGAACACACATGTTTCTAACTTGAGTTATATACATATAGCTGTAAGCGCCAAAAAGACACCTTTTGTTTATGTCCACATTCAACTATCTCCTGATACATTTGATGGTATGTATTCATATAGAATATACACATATTCAATGCCTTTTTTTTTATTCCTTCTAGTAAATGTTGAGCCTAACAAGACAGCTATTTTATTTCATGACAAACAAAAAGTTATAAATATTATCGAATCTTTATTAGAAAAGCTTTATCCTACAAAAATAGATAGCTTTTTCCAGCCAAAAAACAATGCACAAGAAAAGACATCGATAATTGAAAAAGAGAATAATCCTAAAAGCATAATGAATTGGCAGATTAGTCCTTCGTCTCAACCTTCTAATGACACCATCTTTTCTGCAAAAAAGCCAGTCTCTTTACCACGAGAAGATAACTCAAAATCGTCAAGACCACCACTGGTTGATTTAACAAGCAATACCCCAGGCCCCAAAAAGATTCAGACATCCTTGCCTAGCCCATCCTCCAATTTAAATCCCTTTAAACCAGTGACATCAGGTCATACATCCAAGGCGGTTAAACCAACTCCTGTAGCTGGCTCATCTCGTCCTATCGAGATATCCAAGCAACTGGGTGCGTCATCTGTGTTAGCTTCATCCAGTACCTCATCCATATCAGCCTTAGCCAATAAAGATTCCACATCAACTCCAACCAATACATCATCTCTGGTAGACATGGTCAGTACCGTACCCAAGTCAGTCCTATCCAATCCAGATGTGTCCACCTTAAAAGCAGTACTGCAAAAGCACTCAATATCTAACACGTCTATGCCAAGTACATCTCAACCTATATCGAGCACTAAATCTAAACAGCCTGCACATTCACCCAACGCCCCATCCAAACCATCTGTTCATTTACCCAACGCACCATTCAAGCCGCCTGCCTATTTACCATCCAAGCAGCCCACCACTTTACTTGAGACAGATCCACAAGAAACCCCTCGAAAGCGCCCACGAGTAGAACCACCCAAAGAGACTCGAAACGAATCCGTCATGATTCATGTAGACCTAGATTCGATAAAAGCCAACTATGCTCTACGTAGAGACCAGATGAGTCAAACCTACCACATAAGCATTGAGGACTATTTGACCATCAAATTGGAGGGACAAGAATTTATTCGGTTTATACCTTTTACAGATCAAAGCCTCTTTTTCGTTCGTGGAGTAAAGTCCAGAGAAGATGAAAGGATTCACAAGATGAATCAGATTGGTGTTTTAAAATACAAAGAGTAAGAGTTGTTCCCCTCCTTCCCAAAACAAAAGGGCTGATGATTTTGTAGGATACAAAAATATTGGATCATGAAAGAATTAATAGATCTACATAAATTGACAAGTCATTCAAAATTGGATCGACCTGTTCAAGTACAATTCAATACTACAGATCCATTATGTGCCTCTTTACTTTCATTAGCTTGTCGAGAAAAGCTGGTTGCTGATGATTCTCATGGACAGAAGGATATAACTTATAAAGAGATTACGGATCAAAGAATCGTACAAAACGGATTTCAAGTGCGTTGGAGAAAAGGTAAAATATAAAAATGAGAATTCCAATTGGAAGGAAATAAACACTGTGATATAGAACCTCATCTGGACAGAGTGCTTGTTCAATTTACAAGCATTTACCCACTGGGTACTAGTTATGGACCCGGAGACTTTCGAGAACTTCTTTCGAATTTAAATCAACGACCCACAAAGATCTTGCGTTATCTCGAATCCATGGCACGAGAAAAACTTGCAAAATCCCATGGAATAGATCATGCAAGATTACAAGAAACCCTTGCTAAATTTCAATGGCAGACGATGACTGGTTCGAATTGGAAGTTAGGTTTGCTCGATTCAACCATTATGGCATGCATGTTAGTGACAGAATAAAACAGCTTTTATTTTCTAAATTTTATGACTCTTTGTACGCCTCATAAACTTGTTTGCCTTTCTAAACAATTTGTTTCCATGAGAAGAAGGACCAACGAGTCCCAACACAGTCATCATCGAAGGTCGACGACGTTCAGCATAAAGACCATAGTTGTACATGGGAGATTCATAGTTGCTTTCGAGTGAGATTTGAAGCTCGTGCAAAAGATGGACCATAGCCGGATGACCCTGGACATAATTGCCAGCGGCCGTAACTTCGTCTTGAGTGATCACCTTGCAGAGCGTTTCAATGGCAGAGTGAATCAGGACAGCCAAACAACCTGGACGGTTGTACTTGGCAGCTTGAAAAACGAGTGACCCAGCCCGCGCCTCTTGAGTGTAAGGATCACAGTAATAACCAAGGATGCTAAGATCAGCCTTGGCGGTGTGAATGAGCCAGTAGAGCAAGTCAGCATGATCATTATTGTTGGCCATGAGTACAAAGAGTGGCGTCTTCTTGTGGACGTCGCAAGCATTCACTTGAGCACCTCGAGAGATCAACATGTGAACAACAGGCTCAGGATTCTCGCAGAACCGAGCAGCGTAATGAAGTGGAGTCCAGCCATCACCATCGCGTGCGTTCACGTCGGCTTTGTACTTTAACAAGAGTTCGAGGCAGGCCACAGGTTGATCAAGACAATGCACAGGGATCATATGGATTGCTTGAGCGCTGTACATACCACACAGTCTTGCATCGGCGCCGTTCTTGAGCAAGAGACGAAGAAGAGGCAAAACCGGAGACTTGTGTTGCTTGGCATTGATGATGACCATATGAAGCAGAGTACAGTTCGTGTCTGGGTCTCGAGCGTTTAACAGACTTGATCGATCCTCGCTATTCTCGATAAAATACTGGAGGGCTGCTCGATTACCAGTTTCAGCAGCTTGCCAAACAGTAATGTCCGGATTTTCCCTAAGTCCCATGAGGTCGATCTCCAGCTGCTTAAAGTCTTCTACATCATCCCCCTCCTCTTCCACAATCTTGGGAACGCGTCGAATCTTTGGAAGCTTAGTGTTATTAAGGAAAGTAAAGGCTCGGCGAAACAGAGTAGACATACTAGAAAATATGGGAAAAGAAGACTGATTGGAAAGAAGAAGTTTTTTATTTTCCTCTCTTCTTACTACACGGATATTTTACATATTTCAATTTGATCCATGGAAGATAACCTTTCGCATGTTATTGGCTAAAAAAAACCGTTATCCTTTGGAAGTTAAATAAATTAAGCGCGCCCTCTTTTTTTTTATTTTTTAATTTCATCCCCTTTAAAATGGCCAGTAAAGGAACAGAAAAGACATTACAGAAATTAAGAGAGTCTGTCAATGGTGGCAACTACTATGAAGCTCACCAAATGTACAGAACTGTTGCTAGAAGGTAATAATAAAGAAAAAGTACAAAACAGAGCTCTAATAAACAAGGCAGATACAATAAGCAACATAAATATGGTGACACTATTCATTTACTTCATGATGGAGCTGTTTTATTACTGCAACATAAACAAAATGGTTCAGGATCAGATTTAGCCAATTATATGCTCGATACCTATAAACTTGCTCAACTACCTGTGGATGAAACCTCATTAGGTAAACAAAATACATCTATACAAAAAAAAAAAGATAGAATTAAATGCGCAGAAAAAAAGACCGTATTGTCGAGATTTTGAACTTGTTTCCCAGTAATGAAGTAGGTCGTAAAACATTTATTAATAATGCCATCAGGTAAATGAAAAAAAAAAAAAAAAAAAAAAAAAAAAAAAAAAAA
>JNDS01004434.1:0-24742 GCA_000697035.1 Rhizopus stolonifer B9770
ATCAACCGTTCAGCTTTTTTTTTTATTTTTTTTTTGGACAATACAAAGACAAACACAATTAGTAGAATAGTATAAAAAAAAACAATGACACTGCTATAGACATTCAAGCCAAATACAATGAAGATTTATGAAGACCCATTCAAAAAAGTACAAAGGTAATTTTTTTACTGAAAAAAAAAAAAAAAAAAAAAAAAAAAAAAAAAAAATAACTTTTATAAGGTCAACAATTATCTCTGAGCAACAAATCATGTATTCCTCTTAAACAACTTCAATCTTATCATTCCAGTTCTCACTATATCAGTTTTGAATGGGAAGATATTCGAGACCAAAAGCTAGCAATGCTAGGCGGAAGCATATTGAATCTGACAACTTACAGCAATAGCTTTGATAGTTCTGTAGATCGTGCGGTTCATAATGCGATGGGGAATGATATGACTTATGCTCTTTTGTACACTTCAGAAGGTAAACATGCTCGAGGTTGTCTCTTGGCTCGTTACAGCACCGGCATTGCCACACGAGAATTGAGTGGATGTATTGCGGATAATATTATTATGAACGTGATGTTTGCTGCCATTCTGGCCATTATCATCGTTCGCTATTCGATGGCTCTCTTGTTTCAATGGGTAATTGCTCGTCAGTTGACCAAGCCTGGTGGTCGATCGAACTGGCTGGCTTGGAGATCCATTCGAGGTGGTAATGAAGATCCGGTCAATCATCCGGACACGTTGGATCAAATACAGACGGATATTGTTAGTACAGAACTTTATACGGTCATGTTGGTCACTTGTTATTCTGAGGGCGAAGAAGGTTTGAGAACCACCATGGATAGTTTATCAAACACAACTTATTCTAAAAAACACAAGGTAACGAATAAGCAAACAAACAAAAAAAAAAAAAAAAAAAAAAAAAAAAAAAAAAAAAAAAAAAAAAAAAAAAAAAAAAAAAAATACTGACATTACTTTGATAGGTTTTTTTTGTTATTGCAGATGGTTTGATTACAGGTGCAGGTGAAGAAAAATCGACACCTGATATTGTAGTAGACATGATGGATCTTGAACCTTCTATGGCGGATCCAAAGCCTTGTTCTTATCTTGCTGTAGCCAATGGAGAAAAACAACTCAACATGGCCAAAGTGGTAATGTATATATATATATAAATATTCAAACAGTGTTGCTAATTTAATTAGTATGCGGGTCATTATAACGGAACGCCCTGTGTGACTATTGTCAAATGTGGTACAGAAGAAGAACAATTGGGTGCAAAGGCCGGCAACCGAGGCAAGCGAGACTCTCAAGTGATCCTGATGACATTTTTTCAACGTGTTTTACTTAATGACCGATTGAGTGAATTAGACTATGACATCTTTTGGAAGACGACTTGGCTCATGAACGGTGTGACTCCTGATAAATTTGAAACGGTCTTGATGGTCGACGCCGACACCGAAGTCTTACCAGATGCTCTGACCTATATGATTGCAGCCATGGCCAATGATATTACCATTATGGGACTTTGTGGTGAAACACGTATTGCCAACAAACGAACCTCTTGGGTGACTGCCATCCAGGTCTTTGAATACTACATTTCTCATCATTACGCCAAGGCCTTTGAATCTCTTTTTGGTATGGTAACCTGTCTGCCCGGTTGTTTTAGTATGTATCGTATCAAAGCCCCCAAGAGCGGCGCTTGGGTACCCATCTTGGCTAACCCGGATATCGTGCTTGAATACAATCAAAATACAGTAACAACCTTGCATGAAAAGAATCTGTTGTTGTTGGGTGAAGATCGGTTCTTGTCCACACTCATGTTGCGTACTTTTCCTAAGCGACAAATGATGTTTGTACCTCAAGCACGTTGTCGTACAGTAGTACCCGACACACTCAGTGTTTTGTTATCGCAACGTAGACGATGGATTAATTCGACGATTCACAATTTAATGGAATTGGTCTTGGTGTCTGATTTGTGTGGTATTGCCTGTCTGTCCATGCAATTCTCGGTATTTGTGGATTTGATTGGTACCTTGGTTTTACCCGCTGCTATCGTCATGTCTGTCTATCTAATTGTTCAAACGGCTGTGTCTCCAGATCCTCAATGGCAGTCTTTGGGATTGTTACTCGCCATCTTGTTTTTACCTGCTCTCTTGATTTCTGTCACTACTTTCAAGTGGATTTATATCTGCTGGCTGATTAGTAAGCGCTATAAAAAAAAAAAAAAAGTAAATCCATACAATTTTAATTTCTTTATATTATGTAGTTTATATCTGTGCTTTGCCTATTTGGAATATGCTTCTTCCCCTATATTCATTCTGGCATTTCGATGATTTCTCTTGGGGTGCTACACGTGTGGTAGTTGGTGAAAAGAAACAACAAGGTCACGGTGATGGTGAAGGTTTGTTTGATTCAAAAAGATTGGTCATGAAGAGATGGCAAGATTGGGAAGCAGAACGTAAAGGTTATAGACCAGGTCCTAGTAAGATGCGTCTAAAGACACCTAAAGATTTGCTTTAAGTCTCTTCTTTATCTATTCATTTTTTTAAATCTCAGTAATTCTAATTATAATAAACGTCATTTTTTTTTTTTTTTTTTTTTCTTTCCATTTTTTTTTTAAAAAAAAAAAAAACACAAAAGATGTCAACTCAAGGATATAAAGAATTCATAGAGTCAGTCTTAATAAAAGATTTGATTCAAAAAGTAAAACCAGTCGAACAACAAAGAGAATTGATCGATTTACCCGATACGGCCACCATAGAAGAAGCTTTGGATCTTTTATTAGCACAAGATATTCGTTCTGTCCCCATTTATCAACCTGAAACCAAAAAATATATCAAAATCGTGAGTGCTCTCGATCTACTGAGATTACTCTGTACACAAGTAAGAAAAGGACCCGTGAGAATAAACATGCTGAACTTTAATTTTTAGGCAAAGGATGATTTGGGTGAACAAGTGTTACAGATCACATTGAAGGAAGCTATTCCTTTGAGTGAACATTTGACAGTATTGAAATCAACAGATTCAATAGTCAAATTAATTCAGTTATTTACCATTGAACATCGTGTGTTGGTTGAACAAAACCAAAACTATGTATTGTTATCACAAGTGGATTTGATATATTATCTTCAACTGGAGAATCACCATTTGGGTTCTACCCTATTGGATCTCTCTGTATCTGAAATCAAGTCCTTGGGTATTCATTCAAAAGAGAATTACAAAATCACGGCAATTGACGCCTTTTTGAAACTGGGCGTGGATAACAGACTGAGTGCGTTACCTATTGTAGATGACTTGGGTGACTTTGTGACAGAGCTAAGTGCAAGTGATTTACGTGGATTGAACAAGAAGAGATGGTCCAGTCTTAAAAAACCGGTGATAATGTATCTCAAGGAAAGTCATGGTGAACTACTGCCACCCAAGACATGTCATGATCAATTCACCTTATCTCAAGTGTTGAGTGCCTTTAGTTTAAGAAAGGCTAATAGGCTTTGGTGGATGGATGGTCAAGGACAACTCCAGGGAGTCGTTACATTGACAGATATTATTTCTACCTTTGCTTCATATCTTTAATAAACATTATTTTATTATACAAGATCAATCGCTCTATCAACCTCCTCTGATTGAATAAGATTATAATTATTACGACCAGAACGTACAATTCTCTTGGATCGAAGCAACTTTTTCAATTCGTCTATCCAGAACACAGTACTTGTTACCAAGACTACCTTGGTCAACTCATGTAACGTCAAGGGTTCTGTCTGGAAAATGGATTGGAAAAAGGGGATATAAACAACTGCCATCTGTGCCACAATAGATCCTCCCACTGCCATATTAAACATCTTGTTCGAGAAGAAGCCTACTGTGAATATCGATTGCTTTTCAGATCTACAGGCCAACGCATTAAACATGTCAAAAAAGACAAACGTAGTAAATGTCTAGCATTAATGTTAGTCTTTTTTTTTTTGCCATAGTGAGCTCATGCTTACCATTGTTGCATCCTTGTTTGTCACTACACCATCTGCCATTTCGGAAACATACACAAACATAGTTCCCATGGTAACAACAAATGCTGCTGACAACACACGGGTAATCAATGGCTTGGTTAGAATATTAGCATTTCGACTTCTTGGTGGCTTCTTCATAATTTCTGGGTCTACAGGTTCAACACCCAAAGATTGAGCGGGTGGTCCATCCATAATGATATTGATCCATAAGATCTGCATAGCATTCAATGGAGTCTTGAGGCCAAAAAGTGTAGAGATAGCAATGAGTGATAAGGCTGAGATACTTGTACTCAATTGGAACGTCAAAAAGTTTTGAATGTTGTAAAAAATGGCCTTTCCTTCTTCAATTGCGTGTAAAATTGTCGAAAAGTCATCATCTACCAAAATCATGTCCGCTGCTTCTTTGGATACATCCGTACCACTCTTGCCCATTGAGATACCAATATCAGCCATCTTGAGTGCAGGCGCATCATTTACACCATCACCTGTCATGGCTACCACAGCCCCTGTTTCCTGAAAGGCGCGCACGATGGCCAGTTTATGTTTGGGTGTGGTACGTGCAAATACCGAAACGGAATGAATCATTTCTTGAAGTTGGCGTTCAGTCATGTGTTCAATGTCATGGCCTGTCAAACAGCTTTTGGTCGCATTGGTCGGGATGCCCAAACGACGGGCGATGGACATGGCTGTGGCTTCAGAATCACCGGTGATCATCACTACCTTGACACCTCCCTGGATAAGTAGACTGATTGCGTCAGCGACACCTGGGCGTGGTGGGTCGTGCACAGCCAAAAATCCGGTATAACACAAATCATGATCGCTTTCTCCAAAGGCAGTACTCAGCACACGAAGACCATGTGAGCTCATGGCGGCCACGTGTTGTTCTATGTTTTGTTTAAGCGAGGCTGTCAGAGGTTTTCGCGTGCCGTCCGAGAGATAATAAGTCGTACATTTTTCTAACAAGACTTCGGTTGCGCCCTTGACGTAAACGTGGCTCTTGGCTTTGGGGTCGTTTTTTTCGATACAGGTCACAGACATGAATTTCACATCAGAATTAAAGGGTTGTTCAGAAAGTCTGTCATGGTGCTTTAAAGGGTTTTAGCTCAAGTGTTGTATTTCTTTTTCTTTTTTCTTACCACACGTTCATCTGTCAGTCCACTGCGGATCACTACATCTAATAATGCCATTTCGGTAGGTTGACCATAGATCTTGCCTCCTTCCCCAGTCTGTGCGTTATTACACAAGTTACCAATCTTTAGGGTTTGTTTCAAAGCGTTTGTCATCTTGTGAGGCGCAGTATATTCACAATCAAATGAAGCCTGATCTTCCACTGTAAAAATCTTTGTTACCGTCATCTGGTTTACTGTCAATGTTCCCGTCTTATCTGCACACACCACATTCACCGATCCGAGTGTTTCCACCGAGGGCAACTGCTTCACAATCGCCTTTCGATTCGCCATACGAAGCACACCCAATGCCAAAGTAACCGTGACTACAATCGGTAATCCTTCCGGAATGGCAGCCACTGCCAAACTGACACCGATCGTAAACATATCTAACCAACTACGACTCTGAATGATACCAATCAAGACAATGATGGCAATCACACCAAAGGAAAACATGGACAGTTGCTTACCAAGATCGTTCATACTAATCTGTAAAGGTGTTTTTCGGATCTCGACTTGTTGCATCAATTCAAACACATGTCCAAATTCTGTGGTCTTGCCTGTGGCTACCACAATACCTTCTCCATGACCCTGACGTACCAAAGTACCCATGAACACAATGTTTTCTCGTTCCCCTAATGCCAATTCTCCAAAGTTACTGGTCGCTATGGCTTCTGATATCTTCTTTCGAGGTTTGTTTTCACCAGTCAAGTTTGATTCATCAATTTCTAATCCAATACACTATACAACAAATTAGTTTGGTAAGCAAGATATTTTTTTTTTTTTTTTTTTTTTTTTGGGTAGTTTCATTACTTTGGTCACTCTACAATCGGCAGGAATTCTGTCTCCCACACCAAAATGAACAACATCTCCCGGAACCAAGTCATTAGCTAATACATCTGACATCTGCCCTTCTCTATAAAAGATTGAGTCTTGTATATATAAATATCTCATTTTTTATAATATTACCTTACTAAATGACAGTGATGAGGAACTAGTTTATTTAAAGCTTCTAAAGATTGCTCTGAACGATATTCTTGAACAAAAGCAACTACAAAGAGAGAGTGAGTATATATATATATATATATATAGGCACCCAAGGTTGTTGTTGTTGTTTTACCTGTCACTACAATAATAATGGCCTTTGCAAAAAGTTAGTTTTTCTTTTTTTTTTTTGACATTCTTTATAAATATAAATACCACAGTAATACTAATCGCATCGTCAAATTGACCCATAAGAACTGATATACAGGCTGAACCAAGCAATAAGAGAATAAGTGGATCCTTGAAAGAATCGAGAAATTTCGAAAATAAGGTCTCGTCATCATCTGCCTCAAGCTCGTTTGTACCATATAAAGCTCTCAAACTTTGAATGTCGGCTGAGAATAAGCCTCGAAGGGGATTGGTATTAAAATCTGTCGAGACTTGTTCGACTGATTGACGAGCTGCCTTGGCTGACGGTGTTGTTGTTGTACCTACGGCCAAAGTCGTCATGTGTATATTTATATAAAAGAAACTTGTAGGTGTTCTTTTTTTTTGGTTTTTCGGATGGTTTGTTTTATTGAAAAAGAAGAAAAGAAAAAAAAAAAATCGGACTTTTTTAGGTAATTGATTTTAATTGTTCATGGTTTCACTTTGATCGACATCCCATTTCTTTATGGTTTCTTTGCTATGAGACTTTACTTTCTTTATACTATAAAGATAGAAACCCCTTTTTGTCCTTTTTTTTTTTTTTTTTTACCAGGGTGAAATAAATATCGCTCATTGAACATGATAGTTTCACAGTAAGTTTTTGGGGAGCAGAAGTTTCTATCTTGCACAGTGCGACTAGTAAAGAGATATTCATTTTACACAAAGACACAATTCATCTACCGCCCATATTCTTCGTTTTCTTTGATTTTCTGAACTAAAAGCATGGATTGGGTGTACAGTGCAGCTAGTAATTTATATCGGTTATCAAAAAATAAGCGGCCAAGTCGAATCACCATAATTGCTTTATGTTTGATATCTTATAATGGACACCATGCGGTAAGTAGCGAACTTCATAGAGTGTGTTTTATAAGCTTAAGAGTAAGAGAGTCTTAGGATCGGAGATTGTTTCCACTGATATTTCTTACTGTTTCTAGTACCTTTATGGTTACATCCCTGAATTTGTTCCTGTCTCTCACTTAAAAAACCACCTATCATCATCTCTTGGTGTTCTTTCTGGTCTTTCTTCATGGTACATTTTGCGCGCAATGTATGGTGTCGTTTTCTTCAAGCAAAAATCCTTTGTCGATCCTTTCTTTATTCCTAATGGTGATTGTCTTCTTTGCTGTCAAACCGAACCTGCTGAACAACTCATCATCCATTGTCCTCGTAAAACTTCCTTCTGGCCTTTCATATAGTCACAACATTTTCGAAATTCTTCCAACAATTATCGTTTAACTCAAGCTCTATTCTATCTATCATTTCTTCGACTCAAGCCAGGCCTCAATCGTAACCCAGAAACTATACTTAGCTCTTCACTTCTAGCGCTCTGGTAGTCTCACTGGTGGCTGATTTATAATGTAAAATAATTTATGAATTTGAATCGAAATGGTGTAAGATTGGTGTGGATGTAAAAGCTTGTTTCAACGACTGAAAGCGTAGCATGCACCAGAACGATCATAAAGATGTGCGGTTCTTCTTTGTGAGAGCAGTGAGAAATCATGTGGGTTGGGAATATCCATAATAAAAGTTTGTGAATCCTAGAAAGGGTCAATCCCGGACATAAATGAATACATGAAGCATATTTTACTCCCAATTTGCGGATCTTATTGGTCAATGTGAGGGTTTGCGAGACCTCAATTTGACGTCTTTACTTTCTTCTATTGCGTGTCATACTTAACACAATACTGGCTGTCTTCGCTTCCAAAATGATATTAGCTCTCAGAGCCACGCTTCATTTTCCTTTACATATGATAATAATAAAGATAATTTTTTTTATATCTTTCAAAGCCGCGTATCGTGGAAAGACTTATGGAACCTATCAGTAGCCCTAATGAAATACCAACTAGTAACAACCAACCAGTATATTCACAGGAACAGGTCGGCCAGCTCTTTAGAGCGTTCAATAAATGACTGGAACTCGACCGCCAATCTAAAATTAATGGAACAAAGATCCCTGTGGAAATTAAAGAATTGGAAATGGCCAAGTCACCTCTACGACGATTGATAAGATATTTATGGACAACATTTTCACAAACGCAGTTGTGTCAGATTCCGGTGTATATGCTTCTTTAACAAGTTACCATGGTTCATTATGGACTAAACTAAAACTTTGAATGAACCCAACTCATTGTCTATAAATATAAGTTCCGTAGTATAAAACGCTTTAATAGGACCCCTAGGTTTAGCTCCTATCTCAGTTTTATTTGCAGATATAGTAGAAGTTGTACTCCTTGTGAAGATTAAAAAGTATGTCTTATATATTTGTTTAATGAAATGTCTGAATGGATGATTTCCAAAACTCCAGAGAGAATATATTTTATTCCTGGTCATGACGTCCAAAGTCAGATTATATACCTAATTTACAAACGTGCATTGCTTACCAGGTACTCTATAGATTGAGTCGAAAATTGGATACAGAAAGGAAAAAGATATTCATTATACAAAGTCCATACTTGGTGTGCCCATCTTTGGCTTCAATTACGGCTTGGCATCAATCTCTCATACTCCCAACTAATGTTTCTGCAAGACCAAGACTAATTTGTGGTCACTCTTGTTTAATCGAGGCCTTCAACTGAGCAGTATTCTTTACCTGGTTTCCCTTGGAGGCTAATCTCTTCTCCAAGTCCCACCAGACATGCTCGATTGAGCTTATATTCGAACTTTGGGCAGGCCAGTACTCGAAACCGCGAATTACGTAAGACTCATCCCACCACTTGGCATAGCTGCTTTTATGACAAAGAGCACCATCTTCTTAAAGTATAAACTCCTCAATAGAGTCCTCGTGAAGTTTGACAGACCAAGGATAGAATCCATTTGCTAAAATGTCGATATAACAATCATCATTCATAGTGCCCTCAATTATTGCAAAAAGGCCAAAATCCTCAGCATGAAAGCAGCTCCGAATCATCACAGAACCCTTTTTATACTTCAAAAACTCTTACACAAAACGATCTTCATATCTTTGGTCCTTTTTTCTAGTTGCTCTGTGGCTACCATCGCAGTTCTCAACCGTGAATCTCGACTTATCTGACCATACCACTTGTGACTATTACTGGTACGTCTAATTAACCCAATCTTTGGCTCACTTTAGTATCCTTGCTTTATTTTCGTCGCTTAGACGTGGTCTCTTGGCTGATCAGTAGGAATATAACCCAAGATAGCTGAGGAAGGAAATCAAAGCTTCTGCAATACACCTTAATTTGCTGAAAATTAGAGAAAGACTTCTTTACCGTTAAGCGCTTTAAGTTTCTCCGGCTTAGGAAAGCCAATATACACCGCCTTGGGTGAAATCATCGTGAGTCGTGTATGGTCCACGCTTTTTCGAATTGAATATGATGAATACTGGCAAACAAGAGACGATGAAGAAAGAGTTGAATCAGCACAAAGAATAGAAAAGCGCGCTCATGAGACACTAGAGGACATAGCCGATAATGTATTCAGCTCGATTGCAGACTCGTCTAAACGTGTTCGTGTTTTTGGTGAGATAGTTAGATACGTAATTGATACTTGTATATTGATTATACCTCTATTATTTAGTTGCGCAGTCAAAAAAACAGTATTGATGATTGTAACAACATCGAACTTAATAACATCAGTGGAAGCAGTACTAGTAGCAATACTTCAACCCAACATACAAACAACCACATTATAAATGAAGTCACGAAGACATATAAAGAGTGAATTCATATGTTTACACTATTATATGATTGTAGTGTAAACTTAAGTCTTCACTTTTCTTATAGAATAACTGGCTTAAAAATCTTGTATCTTGATGATGATGGCGTTAAGACCATGATGGACCAAAAACTCTTACAAAGCTTAAAACTACGAACAACTCTTGAGAGTCAATCCTTGTCATCTGCAGCTACCTCTCTTTTAGTCAGATTAAATCAAGCTAATATCGACTTTCCTGTGTACAGAAATATTATAAAACAATTCCAACTTGAAGAAAATGAAGCCTTTAATTTTTTCAATCATGCCGATCTAAATTTTATTAAAACCATAGGCAACCACTTGTAAAGTATTAAGGATTTGTTTGAAAGATTTATTTTAATGTCTTTTGTATATAGCCTAAACCTTAATCAAAGCCCTTGTAATCCTCTGCTTTTACCAACTCGTGAAAGAACAGCGGCAATTCATACAACCATTGCCTTGCTAAATAACTTGTTTTTGACAGCAAATGACAAGATTAACTTTTGCTGGTAAGTTAATACAATGCTTTATGTCCTGAATTTGATTGCTGATGTTTTCTCTTCCAGGATTGAAATCAAGATTTTATCGACATAAAACACAAAATGGGATGGTGTTAGGTTCCGAGTTACCTCGAACAAAGGAATAGGTTATTACTTAGTTGAGTTTTCCGGTGGTATAAAAAAAAAAAACTTTGAATAGATGCATGCCGTCTTGTCATATTGTAAAATTCGTCAAGATATTTGAAGATTTGAATTACGATTTTTTTTAATAAATAGTTGCTTTAACAAGCACACTTAGTATGATCATTACTGTCATATTGATCCAGACTAATGGGGTCACTGAGCTCATTATAAAGTTCTATACTCGATTCTTGTAGAAGTGCATTTTTAGCAATCACTTGAAAGGCTTGTTCTATATTAGTTCCTTCCTTTGCCGATGTTTCAAAATGTCTAACAAAACTATGTTATATTGATCAAGAGACTGTCATACTTACGGTATATTTCCCTTGGATTGACAGAAAGCAACCGCTCTCTTTTGAGGAATCTGACAAATTGTTAGTTCAGCATATAAATTAATTTTTTTTTTTTTTTTTACCATTCTTTTGGAATCATCTAAATCCACTTTATTTCCCAAGACCACAAATGGGAAATGTTCAGGGTCTCGAGGAGAAGCCTGTACGAGGAATTCATCATGCCATACCTCCAAGGATTGAAAAGAAGAAGACTTATTTACATCATAAACCATCACACAACAATCTGCTCCTCGATAAAAGGCTACACCCAATGATTGAAATCTTTCTTGACCGGCTGTATCCCATATTTGCATTGTGACCAGTGTATCATCCACCATAACTTCTTTTGTCAAAAAATCGGCTCCAATGGTGGCTTTATACTGTTCACTGAATTTTTGGTTGATATATTGATTCATTAATGATGTCTTTCCTACACTAATTTTTTTTTTTTACAAGATAAGACATAACTATTGTTAAATGACTTTTTTTTTTCTTTACCCGCTATCACCCAGGATAATAACCTAAAATCATAAGAGCCAATGTTTCAAGTTATAAAAAAAAAAAACAAACCTTTAATAATACTTTTCTTTTGGTTGACATTTTATCAGAACTCTTTTTTTTTTTTTCAAAAAAAAAAAAAAAAAAAAAAAAAAGTTTTTTTTTTTTTTTTTTTTTTTACTTTCAAATGATTTGATTTGATTACCTTGAAATAATACTGATAGACTTGTTTGTGGTTTCTGGGTTTACTTTGACCCGTGTCATCAAATAGAACGTCTTGTTCCTCTGTTTGTTACTAGGGGATCTAAACTCCTTGTTTACAAAGCCGACCAAGTTTTGCTGTCTCTATAGAGCCTAGGAAGATGCAAAGTAGAATGATCCACGCTGGGTCAAATAACCATTTTGTTCAGTAGTCTCATTAAGAAGTTCTGTCATATTCAATCTATCAATTTGACAAAAAGATGTAACGTTCCTATGTACTACATGATCCAATGTTTTTCTAAAAAAAAAAAAAAAAACTGCCGGCATAGATCGGTCATAATTTCAGTTGTCTGTCATAATCTGTTGAGTTTTTTTTTTTATATCTTTAATAACTTGTGCAATGTTGTCATTTCATACCAAAATAGTACAGTTATTTAGCAACGCAATTTAAATCTCTCTTTTTGTCGGATCCGATTCATAGTCTGAATACTTTCCCTGCTCATTTTTTTTTCTAAGAAAAAGGGTGGATGGGCATCCTGTCTCCTTTAGTGATACATAAAAATATTCTTAAACACATGCACTTTTTCTCAAAGATTTGATACTTTACAAACAATATTTCTGTTTTTTTGCACAAACGTTCGGAGTACATATATTCAAAATTTTAATATTTCATCCACAATGTCTTATTTTACTCCAATACATCATCATATTCTTCATAAAGATGTATAATGATTTTTTTCGTTTTTTTCGTTTTTGTCTTTTTTTTTTTTTTTTTTTTTTTTTCTCTTAAAATATAACTTTTATTCTAAATTCTGTTTTCCAGAAAAAAACTGCGCCTTTTTTCTCTCTTAATCCGCTCAATGTGGCTGTGGGTTATGCATAGACTGCGGGATTACTGCGGTCTATAAATGCATATATAAAAGAAGCTGTCAAAAAAAAAAAATCAAATTTTTAATATACAACACATTCATTCAACGCATTCATTCATGAATATCACACTCTTTCCTGAAGTCGAAACGAACTTTTTGGATGTACTATTGGGTCTATTAGAAAAAGGATCTGATGAAGCCTTTTGGAACAATCTGATGGGTGAGCGAGTGTTGAAGTTGATGAAACGTTATTTTGGAAGTGATGTTGTCTTTTTGGGATTTATTGTTTATCTTGCTCGTAAGTTTTCAATATATATACATGAAGAGAGACTGACTCGTATATATAGCTCTGGTTGGATATTATATCAACTTTGTCTTTTCTTGGATCATTGGAAAATTGACTGAAAAAATGTTTGTTTCTATTCAAATTAGTCAAAAAGAAAGAGGATATAATGCTATTGGAAAATTTGTGGCATCTCAAACTAAGAATATTCAAGATTTGAGAACCGTCGAAGGTCGTTGTGAGTCTCGAGATGATGATGATGATGATGATACACAGGTGCCTCAATTGACTCTTTACCCTCTGAATGAAGTGGAACATGAAGTTATCTATAAAGGACACAAACTCTGGATTACACAAAAGAAAAACGGCGACACGGAAAAAAGCCATAGCTTCTATTCAGGTGATCTCCAGGATTTCTTTAGTGCTATGAACTCTAATCCATGTATTCAAATCACCATGCGAGGTCAAAACTTGGATAAACTTCGAGGACTTATTCAAGAATGGGTAGATGAATATTATGAAAAGATTAACGGAAAGGTAAGATATAATATACATATATTTTAAACAATCTCTCATATATTCTTAATAATTAGTTAACTATCAGCAAATGTGTGCCTACACGTTATTGTGCATATGAATGGATTCCTGCTGTCTCCAAAGAACTTCGTCCTATTGATTCAGTCATTCTCAAGGACGGCCAAAAGGAAAAAATCATCAAGGATATTCAAACCTTTCGTCAACGTGAAAAATGGTACACTAACCGTGGTATTCCCTATCGTCGTGGCTATCTATTGTACGGTCCCCCAGGTACAGGCAAAACTTCCCTTGTTCAATCCGTGGCCAGTAAAGTAAGCATGAACGTGGCCATTATCAGTCTGTCGGGCGCTATGAATGATGAAAAGTTTAGTATGGCTTTACAAGAAATTCCTCGCAACAGTATCTTGGTTATAGAAGATATCGATCATTGTACCATCAAGGATCCTTCTTCAGATAATGAAGGCAACGACTCGAAATTGACTATGAGTGGCTTATTAAACGCTTTGGATGGTGCAACTGCTCAAGAAGGTTCCATGGTCTTTATGACTTGTAATGATATTAACCGTCTTCAACCTGCTCTCTTGCGCCCAGGCCGTATTGATGTGAAGATGGAATTAGGTTACGCCGACAAGACTCAGATTCATCGCATGTTTATGAGATTTCTGTCGGATGATGAAGTGCCCACAAAACGCATTTGTGAACTGGCCGATCAGTTCACTCAAGACATTCCGGATCTGACCGTGACACCTGCTGAACTTCAAAACTTCTTTATTGTGAATGTGATGGATAAAGAAGACAGAGAAGACTTTGAATATATCATAGAGGCTATTCCCGCCTTTTTAGAAACTGTAAAAAAAGATAGATTGCAAGCTTTAGAATATAAGGCTTCAAAAAAAAAATTGTAAATAAATAAAAACTTTGTATTATTCTGAATTTGATTTGATAGCTGCCATAGCAGCAGCAGTGATAATAGCAGCAGCAGCAGCACAGCTATTTGTAGCGTCTGTCCTAAATTGACAAGCTTGAAAGCACGGTTCTATCTTATCCTCTGTAAAGAACATTCTTGAGTCATAGTTTAACTGGTTCCACTCGAACGGCGGTGTTTTCGGCTCATGATTTCCGTTCCTTTTGGAGATGCAGTAAGGACAGTGACGTACGAATCGTGCGATTAGTTCTTTAGGAATCCAAGAATACTGTCGACGTACCTGAAACAAGTTAGCACAGAGTGAAACACTATCTACTTACTAGAGCGGATGTTTTATCTCTACCACCATGAAGTGATTCCTTGTGTGCAGCGACAAGTATCGAATAAATATTTTCTCGTGTGGCTACTGGTTTATCGTCATGACAGACTTTGTTTTCTGATAAATAAAACATCTTTTTGACCCAAAAGCGAAATTGAGCGGTTGTAAACGTTGTGTTCTTTGGGTCCTTGAGAACTCGAAAGATCTTTGAATAACGTTCACTGTCTACCAATGCCTTGTCTCTCTTTTTAATTGATAGTTTTTCTAAGTAGTTGTGGATGAGGGAATCAAATAGTTTGGCTGAAGGATATTGATCGATTTGGTTGCCTACATCTTTAAAATAAGCAGTTGCAATAGAAGCAGCTTGAGTAGCGACTGATTCAGCGTTATGATTCATTTAAAGAGAAAGAGAGAGAGAAAAAAAATTGTATTTTTATTATTCAAAAAAAAAAAAAAAAAAAAAAAATTAATATAACCATAACTGATTTCAAACGGGAAAATGTTTCAAATGAAATAATATAAAAAAAAAAAATAAAAAAAAAAAGAACTTTTATCATTGGAAAACCAAATGTCTGTGCGCTCCTTTATTTTTTTTTTAAACCTGGAATAGAAGTAAGAAATCGTTGTTTGAAGCTTTGCGGTTGAGATACACTGTTTAAATCAAATTCCGACTTTTTGCCTATTATTATTTGTATTTTTAATTTATGCTTAAACATGAAAACAATTTACCTTTTCTTTGATCTGTTTTATCCGAAAGAAGTGAGCTAGATATTGAAGGAGATGACGCAAATGTTTCAGTGATGGCACTTCTGATACTAATCGAAGAACTACTGGAAGCGGTCTTTGTGTGTGATTTTTTTTTGGTATTTGAACTATTACAGCTACTACTGCTTGTTGTACTGCTGGTATCCGAGACGATATTCTTGTCTAAGTCTTCTAATAATTTCCATCCCTTTTCTACACTGTTTAAAAATAAATTTTCTCTTGCACGAGCCATAGGGGTTGAGAATCTAGGTGATTTCAAAGCTGCATATTCAGCATTGATCACTTTTTTTTTTATAGTGTTAGAATCCAACTTGGCATATATAACTTACATTTTGCCAAGATAAATTCGGATAAATCTTGCTCGTTTTCAAATAGATCAGGTAAAGGAGGTCCAAACGGAGGTACATCTTCTATACTGACTACTTCCACTCGCCATACTATCTTGTTTGCTCGTTCTTCTTGGTGAACAACAATAAAAACATGTAAAAATTGTGATTTGATGGCTGTAGGATTAAAAGGTTGATTTCCTTCCACAAACACAATACACACAATATCTAATTTTGCTTAGTAAAATTCCGTTTTTTCGTTTTTTTTTTTTTTTTTTTTTTTTACCATTCCCAATATGCCTTTTTCTTTGTACCTGTTGTTTATCACCTGGTTTAGAGGGGATCAAAGAAGATACGTGATATGCGAGCACATGGTCATTCCATGTATTTGTATAAATATATTCACCAGAATCATCGCCTATTTAAATGTGAATAACATGTTTTTTTTTTTTTTTTATCCATGCCATGTGTCTCTACCTTTTCGGTCCAAGCCAGCAGACCAACCAGTGTATCCCCTCAACTCTACACGATGTCCAATAATATCCAGAAAATGCTCAAAGGCAGGAGAATCATGTTGATTCGCAAACCATTCTTCTTCTTTTGTCTGACCTTCTTTGACCAATAGAACCCCAAATTTGTACCGTTCGTGTAACTATAGTTTATTAATACAACGATCCTCTCCAACCAAACACACCTTACACAATATTCATCTAGTTTAAGCAGGCCTTGATCCAAGCCACTGGAGATCATCATTTCATTTGACATCTTTTTGAGTAAATGGAATGGGGTGTCAAATATGGTTTCCATAATTGTTTTCCACGTTGTATTGGGTATATCGTTCAAGGTATCACAAGTAGAAGGAGGGGCATTTAGCAAAAACGTGTCGGCGATTACTTTCCTTTGGTCTGGATTCTGTGTTGTTTATTTATTAATGATTGTCTAGGGTATTGAATATAATATACCTCTTTAGTTCTATAAATTATTCTATATTGTTTCTTATTATCTACATATTCTACTGTAGCAGAAATAAGCAATGGGTCTTCTTCTTGATAACCAAAAAAGTGGCAAGCATCTGTGTTTCCCATAAAATAGTTTCTGTACCAATAAGCATCTCTATCCATGTGTTCTACTTGATCGGACCTTATTATAGGTGATGTCTGACTCACAATTAAACTATAATCATTTTTGCCTTCGATTCTATATCCTTTACATGGGATCACCATCGCATGTTCTGCCACTTTATAATATTGACAGATGCATTGATTCATTACTTGCTTAATATGATTTACCTAAAAAAAAAAAATTAGTTTCAAATTCCTTATTTCCCTTTTGAACTTTACAATCTCCTTGACTACTGTCACTACCGTTGTCTCATCTTGTATTTCTTCTTGGATTTGTCTTTCTAATGTTTGTATATCATTCTTGACTTCTCTCTTTAATATTTCTTCATCTTCCCAGCGTACCATTTCTGACATCTTGAAGAGTTCTAAAACAATACTAGAGAGTTGTTCACGAGGAAATTGTCTATTTTCATGATTCACTTCAGACAATACACTTGCAAGTGCACGATCACATTCTAAAGTCAAACGTGTATGAAGCGTGGTCAAGGTGGTAGTAATTAATCCCTTGAATAAAAAAAGATCTGACATTTCTTTATGGGCTAATTGATGTAAAGTAGGTGTATTGGTGGTGGTGGCAGTGGTAGTAATGGTCTTTTTATCCTATTTATATGAATATACATTTATATAATATATTATTAAGTTTTAATTACTTCTTCAATAACTTCCACTTGTTTTGATCCTTCTGGTTTACGAAAAAGGGATCTTTTGATACGTATAGTGGAGTCTCGACTAAAAAGGTGTCTGACTGATGATTTGACTGCACTGGGTATTTTGCCTAGTCGACTCGAGGTACTAAAAACAGAACTGGTGGTTGAACAGATAGATTCATCATCCCTTCTTGTACATTTCGAATCGTCATGTTCATCACCGTGTATTTTAAATGACATGCTTGCTCTTTCAAGAATGGTTATTTACAAAATGGTTAAAATATAAAATGTATGGAAAATGGGTGAAAAAAAAAAGTGAAGGGCAGTAAAAAAAAAAAAAAAAAAAAAAAAATTGACTCTCCCAGAAACCTATAAAAGACAAATTTGGTTTAATGAGATAACCCAATGAAAAAATATCAAGTTTGCATTGAATCATGTGATCTGAACGACGTTTTTTTTTTTTTTTTTTTTTTTTTTTTTTTTTTTTTTTTTTTTTTTTTTTTTTAAAAAAAAATATAATGTTTAAAGGAATCAAAGTGGTTGTAAGTAATGAACAAATAAAATAAGGATTAATTAACAAAAAAGCAAGTTTTCGAGAAACAAATCCAAACAAGATCAAATTGAACAAGATAAAAATGTGGATAATAAACCGTTTCTTTTATCTCGTTCAATACAAAATCGACCTTCTACTACCACCGCTTCTTCTGTAGCTGATAAAACACCGATTACAGTAAATAATCATTTTTTTTGATACATAATTGAGTATTTATATATACATATATACAGAGAGAAATAACAAAACAGCCAACGAGTGCAGTTGCTTGGCTAAAAGGTGCATCCAAAGACACGGTGCCGATTGGAAAATTACCAAAAAAGCAAAAATCGTCTCGATTTCATGCAATTGAAAAAGTGGAGTTGGAAAAAATTCCTTCACTCAAAGGTATTTTTTTTTTTTTTTTTTTTTTGCAAGGCGTTGACATTTTCCCTTTATAAAACCAAGAGGCACCTATATCAAAACGAACAGATTATTTTATACAAAAATTAATTCAATGTCAAGTCATGTTTGATTTTACTGATCCTGATTCAAACTTGAAAAATAAAGAGATCAAACGTCAGGCATTACAAGATATGTTGGAATATGTGGCTACTACAAAGGGAGCTATTACAGATCCTGTTTATCCTGAAGTGATTCGAATGGTAAAATCATATCAACCTTATATTTGATTAATATATTTTAATTAGGTTTCTATCAATTTATTTCGTACAATGCCTCCATGCACTGTAGATAAAGAAGATTATTATGATTTGGAAGAAGATGAACCGGTTCTTGAAGCTTCTTGGCCTCATCTTCAGCTTGTCTATGAATTCTTTTTGAGATTTGTAGAATCTCGGGATTTTAGTGTGAATATGGGCAAGAGATACATTGATCATCAATTTATTCTTCAAGTAAAAAAAAAAAAAAAAAAAAAAAAAAAAAAAAAAAAAAAAAACAGTAATAATCTAATATCGTTTAATCTTGTCTTTTTAGACACTAGAATTATTTGATAGTGAAGATCCAAGAGAGCGTGATTTCTTAAAGACGATATTACATAGACTTTACGGCAAGTTCTTGGGTCAAAGAGCTTTCATCCGAAAATCAATCAATCATATCTTTTTTCAGTTTGTTTATGAAACAGAAAAATTCAATGGTATTGCAGAGTTATTAGAAATACTCGGAAGGTATAACCATGTTTATTTTATCAAATATTAACCCAAAAAAAAAAAGCATTATCAACGGGTTCGCTTTACCTTTAAAAGAAGAACACAAAACCTTCTTAAATCGTGTACTCATGCCACTCTATAAACCCACCTCGCTCATTCTTTATCATTCACAACTCAATTACTGTGTCATCCAGTTTATCGAAAAAGATCCTTTGCTCACCAAAGGGGTAATGAATACCCCTAACATTTTTTTTGGATTTTTATTGATTTCATTTAGTATAGGTTGTTGATTTCTTGATTCGTTATTGGCCTAAATTAAACAGCACAAAACAAGTCATCTTTTTGGCCACGTTGGAAGATATTCTGAATGTTTCTGATAGTATCGAATTTCAAAAGATCATGGTCCCTGTCTTTCAAAAGGTGGCTCACTCTGTCGCGAGCACCCATTTCCAAGTAGCAGAGCGGGCTCTGTTCTTTTGGAACAATACTCACATCTTGAGTTTAATACATCAAAACATACAGACTCTCTTACCCATCTTGTTTGATTCTCTTTATATGCATTCTCAAGAATCCTGGAACAGAAATATACATCTCGTCGTCTTTTCCGCTTTAAAGACTTTAACTGATATGGACCCTAAATTGGCTGATCAGTGCAAACATCATCATGATCAGTAAGTATCCTAAAAAAAAAAGATCATTTTTATTTATTACAATAGTAGTGAAAAGCATACTATTACAACAACTATTAACACAAACACAAAACAATGCATTTGGAAAGAATTAAAATTAGAAGTAGAAAAATGAACAAATAAATACTCTTTTTTAATTAATAATCCTTTATACCAAGTCTGGCTGCTTTAAATCTTGACATCTTCTTAGGTACAAACTCTTCTTCTTCTTCTTCTTCTTCTTCTTGTGATTTATTATTAGGTAAAGGTAAATCCTCATCAAATATTTCAAATTCTGGCTTTGGTTCAAAGGATAAACTACCAGTGGATGCCAACATTTGTTGACGCTTTTCATGATATTTTGTCGTGATCTATATACACATACACACATATAAGTTACAGTAGATTAAGACGCCAGTTACCTCTCTTAATTCCATATCTTCTTCCAATTCATCCAAATCCACATCGGCTGTCTCTCTTTCCATAACAGACCCCTTCATAATCTTATTATCCAATTTACTCTTTTTGGCAATGATAATCCCACCTTCTTCTTGAGAACCGACTTGTTTGGGTATAGGCACCATAGCCCCATCGGTTGGTCTATAAAAGGGCTCTTGGATCTTTTCTCTGGCTAATTTGATCAAATCATTCAAATCTACCGTCTGTGGCCCGGCATCATCTTCCAGTGATGGATAATCATCTATAGCTTGTGATGTTTGGTGTATCACTCGAGCAATGTCGTGAGCAGAACGGATCTTGCTGATTGGTAGTTGTGAGGCTTCAGTCTTGATCGGTTGAGAATAGCTGTCGGTTTCGGAAAGTACTGAAGGAGCGTCGTGGTTTTCGTGTTCGATCACAGTCGCGTTTGCATCCCAAGTCACTTTACGTGCTGATTTCTTGGTCGGTTCTTCTTTAGGTGTTTCTTCTTTAGTTGTCTCTTCCTTAGTGATAGGCTCTTCTTTGGTAGTGTGCTCTTCCTTTACTGGTTCTACAGTATCCTTCTTTTTTTCCTGCTGTTTCATCATTTTGAATTTAGACACCTTCTTGGGGGGATCTTTCTTTTCCTCTTTGACGGACTCCTCTGAAATACTTTCCTTTTGTTGTTCGTTCATTTTCTCGGCATCATTTTTCTGTTGCTTAAATTTGGATACTTTCTTGACTTGTTTCTCTTCTTCGGGTGATTCTACAGGCTTCTTCTTTCGCTCCTGTTGCTTCAACAACTTGAACTTGGACATTTTCTTTTTAGGTGCCTTTTCTTCTTGCCCAGATTCGGTGACTTTTTCTGCTACTGTTTCTGCTACTGTCTGTTGCAAAGGTACTTCTATCTTGGGTTCCTCGTCGGGTTCCTCTTTAGACTCCAATCTCTTATTTTTGGGCTTTGTAATGACTGAAGGTGTGCTCTTTTCATAAGATTCGTCTTGATCGTAATAAGTAAAATCGTCCTGATCCACAATTCCGTCCAAAGGATATTCTTCATCATTTTCCTCTGCGAATTTATCAAAAATGTCTTCCGCTATTTCCATATCATATCGTTCATCCTCCTCATCGTTACTATCTTCCTGATCGCTCAATTGGTTCAATTCCTTCAACCACGGCTTCTTTTGTCCTCCTCCACTGCCCAAAATTTCTTCTTCATCTTCTTCCTCTTCTTCTTCCTCAAGTTCTTTCAACATGTCAAAAAGTGCCTTATCTTCATCCAACTTTTTCTCAGTCTGTTGATTCATCATATCACGGGCGCGTTGAACGGAAGGTGGTAATGCTTCTACAGGTCGTTTTTCTTCAACTTGTTTAATCGTTTTAATTTCTTTCTCTTCTGGCCATTCTTCTCTAATCTCCATAATAGGCAAGCCTTCCTCATTAACCTATAATCATATTTAAATTACTGGGTTTTTTTTTTTTTTTTTTTTTTTTTTTTTTTTTTTTTTTTTACTTGAGCTTCAGATAATATGCCGGTATCCAACAAAGCCTTTGATTTAGAATTCAATTCATCCATTTTTGTAGTCAATAATAAAAGCTTTTCAGAAACACCTAATATATTATTTCAGAAACTAATGTCCTTCCTCCCTTTTTTTCACATACCTTCTTTTCTTCGACCTAATATTTCAATTGCTTGTTTAGCTGAACGTTCTGCATAATATTGATCACCCAAGCAAGTCAATATTTCATTTGTATGAATAATTTTTCCTGGCATAAAAGCAAACTTTCCTAAAGGAATCTATTCCTATATAAGTTTCTTTCTTTTTTTTTTATGCAACCATTTATTAAATACCATGGCTGCTTTAGAAGTTGTATCTGGAAGTGTATGTAATAAATTTTCAAGTGCTTCATAATCTCCTTTTTGATGATTTAAACGTTGATATTCAACTTGAAGTATTTCTAATTGTTGTTGAAGTCGATCGTTAAACAAACTAATCTGGCTTGTCATTGTTAAAAAAAAAAAAGAAAAAAGAAAAGAAAAAGGTAACGCAAGCCACAATGGATTTTCTATTTGAAATTGTTCTTTTTTTTTTTTTTTTTTTTTTTTTTTTTTTTTTTTTTTGTCTTCTTTTCATATAAAAAGAAAAGAGCAATCATGTTATCTAATGACTTGACTATCAAACCGTAAAACATGTATAAAAAAGAAAAATAGAGGCAAATCCAAGTTGAATCTAACGCGCGAATTAGAATGAATGAACCAACAGATTTTAAGGAAACAGAAGTTCAACCGACCAAAAGAAACGGTAGAAGAAAAATCAAGATTGAATATATTGAAGATAAGAATAGAAGACATATTACTTTTTCAAAGCGTAAGGCGGGTATTATGAAGAAGGTAAATTTTCTTTAAAAGATTATTTACTTGTACTCAATTTTTCTTTTGAAAAAAAAAAAAAAAAAAAAAAAAAAAAAAAAAAGGCGTATGAGCTTAGTACCTTGACAGGAACACAAGTGTTATTATTAGTTGTATCGGAAACAGGTCTTGTTTATACCTTTACTACTGTCAAATTACAACCAATGGTAACAAAACCAGAAGGCAAGAATCTTATCCAATCATGTTTGAACACAGCAGACGCAGATGTAAAAAAAAAAAAAATCGAAAAGCATGTGAAAAGGATATTTATTTTATTTGGGCTATTTAGACAGAAGCAGGTGAAACAGAGGAACAAGAGGAAAATGAACCAAAGGTAAAATATACTATATATACATATAAAAAGACCTAAATAAGCCTAGAACTTTTCACCTCCTCCTCTTCCTGAAGAAAAAGAGACAAGCCCTACTCCTCAACCACTTGTTCAACCTACCACTCAACCTATTCCCACATTACCAGCCCCACCTGTCCAACAGTCCAATCAACCTCCTTACCCACCCATACCCACAGGTTACAATCCAAGGTATATGGGCTATTCAGGTAATATGCCACCTTCCAACTATTCTTATGGTCAATCATTTTATCCTCCCAATTATTGGCCTAAATCAGATTCAGACCGAAAATAACGAGATTTTGCATAAATCTCTTTTTTTTTTTCTCATCTTCATTTGTAATCCAATCAAAGCCAATCGGAATATCAATCAAAAAACTTTTTTTCTCCTTTTTTTTTTTTTGGACTTTTTTCTTTTTCTAAATATAAAAATGAGTGATAGTATTGCTAAGGCATATCCTTATGCAAATACAAACAGACCAAAAGAATATTACGATTATGAAGCACTTCAAGTCAAATGGGGGTATAAAAAAAAAAAAAAAAAAAAAAAAAATTAATAAGATTTAGAATACAAGACATGTACGAGATTAAAAGAAAGATCGGTAGAGGAAAATACTCTGAAGTATTTTCTGGTGTGAATGCTTTAAACCAACAAAACTGTGTTATCAAAGTATTGAAGCCGGTAAAGAAGAAGAAGATTAAACGTGAAATCAAGATTTTACAAAACTTGACAGGTGGTCCTAATGTCATTGGTTTGTTGGATATCGTTCGTGACCCAGAAGTAATTATAAAGAGATATAGATTTTACTTATTAAATATATGTTACAGTCTAGAGTACCTGCTTTGATTTTTGAAAGTGTAAATAACGTGGATTTCAGAACGCTCTATCCTACCTTTACAGATATGGATGTTCGTTTCTACATGTTTGAACTTTTGAAGGCTATTGATTATTGTCATTCGATGGGTATTATGCATCGCGATGTGAAGCCTCATAACGTGATGATCGATCATGAAAAGAAACAGGTAAATTAAATCAAATTAGATAACAAGATACTAATAAGGACATAGTTACGTTTGATTGATTGGGGCTTGGCCGATTTTTATCACCCAGGAGAAAAATATAACGTGAGAGTGGCCTCACGTTGCTTTAAAGGACCTGAATTGTTGGTTGATTTCTTTTATTACGATTATAGCTTAGATTTATGGAGCTTTGGTTGTATGTTGGCTGGGATGGTAAACAAAATAACAGAATTATGGGGATTGGACTGACACGTTTGTAGGTATTCCGCAAAGACCCCTTCTTTAGTGGAAGCGATAACTATGATCAATTGGTCAAGATTGCTAAAGTGTTGGGTACAGAAAAATTACACGCTTATCTTCAAAAATATGAGTTGAAATTGGATCCACGTATACAAAATATCATGGGTACTTATAAAGCTGCTTCATGGACACGTTTTATGAATGTACAAAATGAAAAGTACATGTCAGAAGAATTGCTTGATTTATTGAGCAAACTACTGCAATACGATCATCAAGATAGACCTACAGCAAAAGAAGCAATGGCACATCCTTTCTTTGGTAAGCAAAATCACTATTTTATTTATAATAGTCAAACTGATGTTTTTTTTTTTTTTTTTTTTTTTTTTTTTTTTT
>JNDS01004435.1:0-20614 GCA_000697035.1 Rhizopus stolonifer B9770
TTAGAAAACCATGTGGACTGGAATAGGGTAACTTGGAGTTGTTATATTTAGAAGACACTATGTATGCGATTACCGCTTTTACAATGTATCGTTTTCACCTGATCAATATATGATCGGTGGATGCGAGCGATATTCAAGTTATTGATAATAAAAAAATGCTTTAAATACCATATATAAAGAGTACAGTACAAGAGAATGAAAAGGGTAGAGGTGAACGAAAGGAATAATGCGTAAAATTAACGAATAAAGGGATCCTATATTGCCATATCATTGAACAGCCATTTGCTCAAATTTTTTTTACACTACTACTTTCCTACTACTTTCCTACTACTTTCCTACTACTCTCAGCCAAAAATTACTAAAAAATTACTAAAAAACTACTAAATTCCGACTAAAACCCGAAAAGTAGTTAGATTTTTCCTATTTAATTCCTACTGAATTTAGTAGGATTTTAGTAGGGTCATGCGCCGCGGTGACTTACTTTATTTTCAATTCTATTTTTATTTTTATTCAAATAAATCCTCAAGCATCTGTTTTTTTTTAAGACATCTTTGGATTCTACTTTAAAACAAATAATCAAATCCCTTGAAGTCAAGATATTTTCATTGTAAATCCCCTTTTCTTTATTTTACTATTTTATATTCCTTTTATTTTTTTATTTCTACTTAAAACAAGTCTGATCTACTCAACAAGATCTGGTGGTCACTCTACAAGAACCAAATTTACACTTCTTAAATCAAACATTACTCGTACTCAAGGCAATACGCTCTAATTTTCTCAAATACAAAACCTCAAAAATCCCTATAAACAAAATTTTACAAATTTTTTTATTATTATTATTGCTCTTATTGAATGTTATTTTTATGTTCTCTTTTATTTTGGTACATATACTCCACTTATTTCTCATTTTATAGTTCTATACAAATGTTGTGGTTATTACGTTATAGCTTTTTTTATCATGACATATTGAAATGCTCTAGCACGCTCATCGGTACATTTATATATTTATGCACATACAAAAAAATATTGTACTAAGTTGTTTCTTTTTGAAAATGCGTAAGATTTGATTTTCATTCTTTACTATTTGTTTATTTCTTTTATTTCTTTTTTTTTTTTCGTTTTCTTATTTCTTTTTTTTTTTTCGTTTTCTTATTTCTTTTTTTTTGTTTTCTTTTTGTTTTCTTTTTGTTTTCTTTTTGTTTTCTTTTTGTTTTCTTTTTGTTTTCTTTTTGTTTTCTTTTTGTTTTCTTTTTGTTTTCTTTTTGTTTTCTTTTTTGTTTTCTTTTTTTTTTCTTTTTCTTCTTCTTGTAGCTCCCATTCGAGACCAAATGATACAATAAAACATATAGAAAAAAAAAAAGAAAAAGAAAAAGAAAAAGAAATATTATTTATCCTAAACCTCTCTTCTTCTTCTTTCTGCCCGGATGAGGTGCTCCTTCTACTATTTTTCTTTCAAGAACAAATGCTCCTTCAGTAGAAACAACTACGCCTATTTTTGTTAAAAAAAAAAAGATGAATACTAATTTTGTAAACTTTTAATTTACCTTGGACCATATCCGCCATACAATAACCACCCAAATTCGCTTGCCAAAAGTAAAAATCAGGAACAGCAGAACCATTTTGAAATTGAACTTCAAGATCTCGCTGATGTTTCAGTGTCAATGGATGAAAATTCTGATCCTTCATAACACCCCATTCAGGATGATACACCTTGGTTGGGTCCAAAAGAGGAGGCGATGTTGTCGTCGGATTGGTTGTGTTCACTGTGGGTCGAGGTAAAGGGGATGACACCGCCGGCAGTGACATATCTACCAAATTTGGATTATTATAATCCGGTGGCCATAATTCGTTGTTAAACAACAAGGAAGACGGTTCCTCTTCTTCCTTCATTTAAAGATATTTATTTATATATATTTTTTTTTTTTTTTTTTTTTTTTTTTTTTTTTTTTTTTTTCCTTTTTTAAAAAATTTTTTTTTTTTTTTTTTTTTTTTTTTTTTTTTTTTTTTTTTTTTTGGTAGAAAGAAAAAATTTAGTGATTTATATAAAAAGAGAGAAAGAAAGGAGGGGGTGACGAATGTTTTGTACGGGTTCGATTAATCTCTCCTTTATATCTTGCTAATATGTCAACTGTGTAACAACAATGATCCTCACTTTTGTGTTTTTGCGGAATACTTTCTCCTTAATTGTTATGCAGGAGATAGCTTATTACGTAGCTTTGCACATCCCCTACAACCAACTCCCAATTTTTTGATAGCAAATTCGAAATATAAACTGGAGTGCTCAAGTTTATCTTGCTACTAATGGAACAGTTCATAAAATTTACGCGAACGCCTTGAGTTGACTGCATTTTCTCCTTTCAGCTGTTTTTTTTTTTTTTTTTTTTTTTTTCTTAGGGGATAGTTTAAATATCTAAGCAGATACCCAGATAGACAGGGGCTTAAATAATCGTGTTACTCGAGTTGTTTGGTTTTACTTTGGCTATTTGCATAAAAAAAAAAATCAGTATATACGATAATACTATGGTGTTGTCAATTTGACAGATAAATCTAGATTTGGATCCAATATTTATAAAGATCTTATTTAGAAGCCTTGTAAATAAACAATGCTCTTTTCCTCTTCCCTTCTTCTCTATCCAAGACTTTAGTTTAATAGTTTTGGAGGTACTTAAAGAAAATTGTAGTAAAATACTAGCCTTGTGGTAGTTTAGGGCCCGATACTTCATAGTGACGAGCAAAACTTCAAATTATACCCACATGTGTAAGATATACCACACATAAACTTATATTTGCCACAGCCAACATCTCTCGGTAGATTGCGCTTGATTAATAAAGAAAACAACGTATTACACTCCCACAACTATAAGACTGTAACTGAAGAGGACTTTGTGGGTAAAGTATGGATCCTCCCCCCCCCCCGAATTTTTTCTGCGGTGTTTAACGATCCACCATGTCTCGGCTCCCGTATCCCTGATAACGTTGACAATCCTTTCTGTTTATCTGAAGGTATCTTAATTAACAACGACTTGTGATTTTACGTGCTTAGCGTCAAAATATAAAGAATGCCAACTTTGTTACCGCCGTTCTGAGCTCTTTTGAGCGTTCCCCCCAGAATAACTCCAATCCTAATACAAAAGAAACAGAATGGAAATTTGAGAGAGTGAGAGAGAAGCATAGAAAGTCATATTTTCTCTCTCATTTCCTCTCTCATTTTCTCACGCTAAATCTCTAAAGTTTTTAATGATACGATAAAAAAAAAGCTGTGGAACACTTCTCGGAACGATTTAATATGCAGTGCACCCAGATAGCTCTTTAAGCTCACCATGCGTCAAACCTTTTCAAATTTTTGCTTTGAGTACAACAAAAGAGGAACCAAATCCAGTCGATAGATCCAGGCCCTCCCAAACTGAGTATGTGTAAAAGAAGGATTGATTTAGACAAATAATGAAACCAATTCCGCGCCTAACTTTTTTTACTGTTTATTTTTAACGAATATTCATAATAAGTAGAGGAACTTGTTGGATTTTTTTTTTTCTTTTTTTCTTTTTTTTTTTACCCAAGAAATCATTTAATCAACCATACGTTTATCGACGTTAACAAGATGGCCACAACAAAATGGCGTTGAAAGTTAAATTGATAATAAGAAGAATAGCCTGTTCATTTTAATTTATAAAATCATCATCATCTTCAATTCCTTCCCTCCAAAAATGATATTTTGTTTTTCATTTGTCGTTCTCAATAAAGTACCACAAGACTGTTTTGAACTTAAATATCTTTTGATCTTATTCGGTAAAAGGGTTTGTCTTACCGCTGTTTTGGCGCGTTCAAACTCAAAATTGTTTGATAAAAGAAAAAGAAAAATAATGTGAAAAGAATCTATTTTATGCATGCGTATGTGTGTGTAAATAGGGTATATATGCTGATTTTGGTGAACTATTTGAGCATTGGACAAGTGGGTCTTTTATGACCGTATTTACCACACCAAGAACTAGGGGGAGGAAAAGCTGAGTACAAGGTTTTTTTTTATCGCTATTTCTGTTTGTTTACCATTGACCGCCTTGTAAATTTAAAGGTTTAATGTATTCAGACATAACAAGATATTATAATGGATGAAGCATTGAAGAAAGAAAAGAAAAAGTGCCGAGTATTTATAGTTTTTGACGGAAGATAATTGTTGCTCAATATTAATCGGGTTTTCTTTTTACGCTTAGAGACAAGAGAGAGAGAGAGAAAAAACATGTAATACCTTCTCTGTCAGTTCTTGCAGCAAAACATTTAAGGTTTCTATTTGTAGAACCATAGGCTAATCCCCCCTCCCCCCAAAAAAAAAGTACATTGTTTTTATTTTTATTTTGCTCTGCACAGGTGTTCAAGAAACTTGCAGTTTAAAAACAATCATGGCTTACAAAAGAGGCTACTTTAGCTTTCTCTGGTTAGCATCTATTCTTGGAGGAAGCATGGGGGTAGCATGGGTTGCACTTGCTCTTTTTTTTTTTTTTTTTTTTTTTTTGACAAGACAGGAAAAAGCTCTAAAAAAAGAAAGGATACAATGATAGCATCACGAAACATTATTTTTTCTTATAAAAAGCAATTGTGTATTATACCTTCTATTGATAACTTATGAAACAAGCACATCTCTCCTTGTCATCCTTTTTAAATAGTGACCTCACATAATTTGGTTTACACAAGGATGTCAAAAAAAGGGAAACAGGCTTATAGAGTTAAACTTTATACTATCCTGGCTATAATATATTTTTATATCATATCCAAACATATAGATGAGTATTCTTAATACTTGAAAGGAACTTGTTCAAATTTATCTTACATACTATCGATTAACTTGTATTTACTGATCTTTTTTTTTTCTTTCTTTTGTTTTTTCTCCTCCCAAAAAAAAAAAGTATTATCCTGACTTGCTGTTGTCATGTATAAATATATAATTGAAGCCCTGTCACAATCAAGACTATAGTTCTACTAGAGCCACAAACTTGGCAATTAAGAAGGGCGCTTGTAATTACAAGTCGGGATTGATACCTTTCTTTTTTAGTTCTAAAAAACAAAACAAAAAAGGCTTTCATTCTTTTGAACCTAACAAAACCTTAATAGAAAAGGGAAGGAAAATTTCTTCTGTAAAAGGTATCTTTATTAAACAGGAGCGATTGATTTGAACTCCTGTATTACCTTAATATTTGATTTCACTCATAAGAGATAGACTCGTCAAGCTTTGGTTTGATATTTCCTTTAATAAACAAATAACAACGGAGAGCAAATCGATTAAAAAGAGTGAAACATGGTTTACTCTTTTATATATATGTATATATCTTGGCGTTTCACTCCCCCTCCACTCCTTTTTTTTGGTACCTGACGTATTACAAAAGATAATTTGATATCAGATCAAGTACGTCAATAAACATAACAAAAAAAAAATCTCTGTACTCAAATGACAAAAAAGAACTGTGTTTTCTATTTTTTTTATAATATTAGTTGTGGTTTTATTGCGTATAATGTGTCTAGTAGCCTGATGCGATAAGTTAACAGTGTGATGATGACTAAACCGATAAGACATAAACTAGATGCAAGTATAGCTACTGGGTATCCGCTTAAGTAATAGTCATAAGTCCGATCTATTCCAGAAGGTATCTTCGAGTCGTTACAAAGATAATTCAAGGCGATCTGTGCCTGTGCGTTAGTTACCGGAGGTTTGAAATGCAATCCATCCAGCGTCTGATTTTGAGTGGAGGCAGCCATCTGATTCCAAACAAAGGGAACTGCCAAAGGCGTGGCCGAATCTTCTAGTGTACTCTCACGTTCTCTGAGGTAGTTGTTCATTAATGTGATCTTGTCATACGTCATTGTTTTCTTGCGAGAAGGAGAAAGTAAATCGTATTCGACAGCTTCTACCGGCGATAAAAGTACCTTGTCTGCGATCGTATGTTTCTTTACACCATCAAACACTCGGTCTGCTGTGACTTTCCACTCTTGAAGGTATCGATTGCCAAAATCCTTCATGTACCAGATGCCGGTATCCAGGATCAGTAGGGCAGGTCGCTCTTGTGCGTTTCCCTGAAGCATTTGCAAGGTACGATTTGAATTTAAAAAGGGATCCCACCACATTTCGATTGTGACATTGTGTTTTTTAATAAAGACCTTTTGATCTTGATGGATTGCTTCTTGGGAAGGTCGACCGGGTCTGAAGAGCTGGATCATGGCATAGTATTGTTCTCTCATGATTGAATCACCCACATAAATGATGCTTTTGTTTCTCAGACATTCATGAAGATCTTTTCCTTTATATCTCTTTGTTTCACATAAAGATCGCCATTGATTGTATTCATTTGTTTCCCATTTTCCTTCTTTCAACATGTTACGGCATCGTTCCGGTGGCACTAGAAAAGAACAAATCAGATAATGAAAAAGAAAGAAGAGGGAAATTGGTTATTACCCATTATGAAACGGCTCAAAGAAGCAAATACAGTCAAAAGTAAAAGGATGGCAAGTAGAATATGTAGTGTTGTTTTTTGAACACATGTGATTTTTTGTATAAACATTTTTTTTTATAAAACAGTTATAAAAAAGAAGAAGAAGAAGAAGAAAGGCTGGTTATAACACTGATTTTAATATAAATTGTCCCAGGGAATATATTTAATTGAAAAAAAAAAAAAAAAAACTAGAAAATCAAGAATATACAGTTTTATATAAATATAGTAAGTCTGTTTTGTTTATGACATAGAAAGCGAGTGTAGATCTTAAAAAAAAATGTGTACTACACTACTGGTTATTGTTTAATTTAATCAGACCGTCTCCTTTTTATGTTTATAAAATTAACCTATAAGAAGATTTACAGGGTGTGCATACAGTATATATTTATAAAATCTTGATTTTTTCTGGATTTGATATTGTTTTCTGCTTTTGAGATAATCAAACCCGTGAAACACTAGCGTTACACACACAACCGCCTTCTAGACTTACAAACAGATATATGGCGCACTTCTCATTAATATAAATATGCAAATCGTGTTTAATATATGGGATAGTTGCTGCACATGGTATAAACATCAGAGCCATTCCGGTACCAGACAAGTTAAGCAAACTCGGGATCATGACATCAGCTTGGATTATTATTCTGTGTAGCACTAAAGATCATAAATGCCTCACTTTTGTATTAAAATCGTTTATGTTTGGTATAGAGGCATATGAGTTATAAAGCTCCCATTTCTCTTTTTTAATAAAAAAAAAAAAAGGAGATAAAAAACTAGGACATGTTGAAGGCAGAAAAAAAATCACGGTTACTTGAGTAGTTCCTCATGATATCTCTGAGAACTTCATTATCATTTACAAACAATGATCTTCTCTGAGTTCTTGCGTTTGTATCATTATTTCTATTTGAGGTCTCGCCTTGATGTTCAATTGTATCGTCCATTGAAATACCTAACAATCTATCCAGTTTAGCTGTCTTAAAGTCCGTTCGTTTTTCCAAGTAAGGATAGAGTATAGATGGGTCTAATCTTGCCAAGTATCCCTCTGATAGTATGGATTTTAAGATTTCTGGTTTCACCACGAATATATTGCCTAATTGGCGTAACATTTCAAACCTTTCATCCAGTGCTGGGATTTTGAACATTTTGATTAATTCCTGGTATTTAGCAACATCCCTAAACAAATAAAACAAAATAGTTTGCATTAGTTGGAATAATCAAATTTTACTTCTATCTTCTTCTTACTTTGTCACCAATAAACCTCCTGTGGGAGTAACATAAAATTTTTTAAAGTGTTCTAGTAACATTCTAAAAAAAAAATTGTGTCAGCTTAATTATAAAGATAAGATCTCTCTCTCTTTTACGAATGAAATCCGTTGCCAATATGTTTCAAAAAGGCTTCAAAGTTCTTTCCTTGAAGGGCACCAGAAGCTGATCTAAACACTTTGGTAACAAACTCAATACTTTGCATACAGGGTGTTGTCCCTATGCTCATCATAGCCATTTCTTCATCCTTGGGCCTGAAATCATTCTTCTTTTGTCGATTCAATATTTCACCAAACCAATGCATAACACCTTCTATGATCTTTTGAAGTAAAGTATTGATCTTTTGCTCTAAATTGGCTAAAAATGTGTTTTTTGATACAAGTAAATCTCGGTGTGTAGAAGGCACACATGTTACAAGCGGCAACTATTACTAATATTGAGTAACTGATTCAATGTTGTTTTTCTCTTTTACTTACTATGGCGGATTCAAAGTGTTTTTGTATGAGCTGCATTGTATCAATAGACGATTTGATGACTGAGAAAGAAGACATTTCAGGTTGATCCCTTTTGTTGTTTAAGCTCTCCAACATCCTAAGATACAGAAGTTATTAAATTATCTAAAACCTTTTGATCTTACTCATCTATAGCAATGTCCAAGTATTTTTGCCCAACAAAGTCAATCAAAATACCAAACATCTTTTTTAAAGAGTCCAAACTATATTTTAACAATTCTATTGTAAGTTTTTTTTTTTTTTTTTTTTTTTTTTTTTTTTTTTTTTTAATTGAAAACTTACGATTCTTGAGCATCTTCCAACTCTACACAACGCATAATGGCTTCAGCGTGAATATTGAGTATGCTCAAAACAGCATCTGGAGCCAACAAACAAAATCCATTTTCATCCACAACCACAACGTTAGAACTTTCCTTATCACGACCTGATAAACTATATTGTACAGAATCATTGATCAAGGGAGAAGGGGTAGAGGGAGACATGATACCACTCGAGTTGGATGATATCTGATTCAATGTTCTTGTCAAGACTGATTGATTACGCACAGATGTTATTTTTCGTTGTTGCTGTTCATATAGAGTCAGTAGATGATATAAAAAAAAACTTTTTACCATTGCATTCAAGAACTCTGAAACAATATTTCCAAAGAGTTTACGCAAGGACTCTTGCTCCTTTTTAAGGTATCTTCCACCTTCGGTATATGTTACAAATAGATCGTCCATACATCTATCTAATGTTTCATCAGGAGAGGCAGAGGTAGGTAAACCATTAATATCTGCCGCGTCCCTTAGTGGTACTTCTTTATCACAGTAAAATTTCAAATTTTCAATCAATCTCTTGGTCTCTGCATGAGTCGAGGCTAAAGTTCGAAGGTAGGCTAACTCAGAGTATCTTTCTGATCTCAATAATAACATTTCAATATGATTTTGTATCTATATATATAAACTCGTTCCTTTAGTTTATCTGTGTTACAAACATTCTTTTCTTTTCTTTTTGTATACATTACGGATTGAGCAAATACACGTTGCAAAAGAACTTGCATCACAGTAGCTGGCTGAGGAAATACGCTCGAAATGATTCCAGCTTCTCGACGCACCGTGATACGAATGTCGTCATATAATTTTACGAGGCTGGTGTCAACTTCAGGAGGTGGCAAATCTGGATTCGATAGATTGGCGTTACTTAAAAAAAAAGAAGATTTAAGTAAGAAACTTAAATTGATGTTTGAAAACTTACTCTTCAGACTCTCTCATCTGCTCCATATCATCCATTGCCATGTTTGACATAAAAAACTCGTGCTGATTGACGTAAATCTGCACACATGAAGTACCGCCATTGAATTCGGATAGTACTTTTGCACAATGCTATGTTGTATATCGATTTTAATAATTTTGTAAAGAAAGCATGTTTCATACTTACTGCCATCTGCCGAGGCTCTCCATCTGCATAGGCTTTATTAAAGTCTTCCAAAATTTCATTTTCAAAGCTTTCACAGAATTTTTCTATAGCTGTCCTAGCTTTTGGATCATTGTCTATTTCTTTAGTAGCTGCATTTAATCTTCTAGCAATAATTGCTGCCTAAGAAAGAAGGAGGGGGTATGAGTTTTTAAAATCCGTTTTGATAAAAAAAAAAAAAAAAAAAAAAAAAAACAGTAGTCTGTCCTCCCCCTTTTTCTACCTTAAGTTGCCCTTCTTCTCCTCCTTGTACTAGAGAATCCAAACGTTCACTACTTCCATCTTGGAATTCCATGAAGGATTCTATAATGTCCCGACTCTCTAAAGCCTTGGATCGTTTCTTGTCGATTGTCTCTAGTTGTTCACCGATACGAATAGCTGTTTTACCCACTTCACCAATTCTACCCTCTAAGCTATCGTAAGAACGGTACACGTCCTGTATTGTGTTAATGTATCAAAAAAAAGTGTAATTCTTTACATCAAATGCTCCATGAAGGTCTTCTATATTCTGTCTATATTCTGTTTCTGCCTCACGTGTACTATTTTCTAAATCGTTACACTCTTTTTGTGCATCAGACTTGAGTTGATGAAGTATTTCAAGTACTCCTTCAAATGTACGAATGAACGGTTTGGGATCGAAGGCTGATGCTATATAAAAAGAGATGTTTATTTCTGTCTTTCTAATTTTGAAATTTTTACTGCTTCCTCCTGTCATTCTCATTTGGTCAATTACACTTGTTGATATTTTTTCAACAAATCCAGTTGTCGAAATATTGTCCTACAGATTCCTATAATTAATCTTGTTTCTCATCACAATCGTATTTGTTACTTTGAAGGCCTCCATGTTTAATAGGCTTTTTACATCAGGACTGATTTCATAAAACGGATTATTGGATGTCATTGTTTTGTACGGAAAAAAAAAGCATCAAAAAAATAATATGCGGAGATATCAAGGCGGGCCCCAAAGAGTAAAGAAGAAATAAGGGGGGGGGTAGTAAGTATAAACTGTCAGTGAATTGATCCTTACGAAAACTAGAAGAAAAACTTATTGCCTTATTCTTCAAAAAGACTTTTATACAAGGAAAGTGCTATATCCATGTGTAAATTCTTCTTAACATAATTTTATGCATGAAGAACTTGTGTAACAACTTTAGTTTTTTTTTTTTTAGAGTGACATAGAATTGATTATAAAAAGTTGATTAAGCATACAGTTGTATATCATTGAATGAAGTTATGAATATATTTTATTGATTTATTTTTGACATCAATTTGATGAAAAAAGTAAATCTTTTCAATTACTCTACTACGTAGTGTTTGCTTACCCAATCACGAGCAAAAATGCTTACTCGCGAGAATTGCTTTGAGCACCATTTCTTAAATAAAGCATCGTGAATAACTGGTTGAGATATATAGTCCAATATGATTTCCATAACTGGCTTCAAGTCTTGCAAACTATAACCCGAAGGCTCCATGAGTTTGGTAGGCCATTTTTTTCTCCCCAACATTGTTCTTGCTAGACATATAGAGGAAGCTGCTACTAATGATGGTTTTATGGCAATTGTACGATGGTCAATCATGCACACCTCCATAAAGTACTTTGAAAGTAAGCGGGTATGATTTTCATTGCCTTGGTCTTCAGTCAAAAAGCGGCGTAAGAAATTCATCGGATTGGCATAATAGACACGGTACTCAAGCGCCTGGAGTAACAGACTCTCTGCAAGTATAAATTCTTCTTCTTCGGCCTGATTTCCCATTGTAGAAATAATATCTTCCAGAGCAGGACATTTCCTTTCTTCAAATTTAGTAGCTATAAACAGAGCAAGAGCACCCACCAGCTGGATCTTGGGAAGAGCCACCTTTTTTATTGACAAAAAGCGATCGATAATGTTGACTGTCAAAAACAAAGTTTCGGGAAGCAAAGAAAAGAGATAGTGAATCTCAATCACCCAGTCAATCAACACGCCTCGTGTAGACCAGGCAATATCGCATTGAATTTTGTTTATATAGTCAGGATCAGGTCTGTTGTTGTTTTCAGCAATTCTGAGTCTTTCAAAAATCTCATCTGCATACTCATTTACCGCCATCGGATCGTCGTGCTGAGTCTCTTCATGCAAGGATTTATATTGAGGCATCAAATCTTGTTCTCGTAGCTCTTGTTTCTTGTCAAATTCAATTGATTTGTCATTTGACTCTGTTTGAATGTGTTTAGACACTAGGTTTTGTGGTTGTGGTTCTTTTTCGTCGAAAGGTGTAGTTGATTCATTGTTCTTGTTGATATGAAATGACAACGCTTTAGGTTGTTTACTCATATTCTTGTATGGCTTGGCTTTTACAGCAGACTGGTCTTTTCTACGGGAAGGTTCTTCAACTTGTTTCAAAAACATTCGCTCTTGAAACATGGATTTAATACTATCCGGTGCTTTAATGGGAACTACAGGCACAATAGAAATGTTCAATTCTGGATATTTTTCATGTCTTAATTCATTAGATTTAGAGAAAGAATTAAGAATTGTAGCCTGCGTGATATTTTTTCTTTCTTCAGGTGTTTGTGTAGGCTAGCAAAGAAAAAGTATGAACGATCGTGTTTGCTTCTTAATCTTTAGTTTGCCTTTAACTTACGCGTTCTCGTATGGCATGACTCATTTTTTTTCTTAAAAAAAAGAAATTATTAGATACTGATAAAAAAAAAGGAATAAAAGGACAAAGAGATACAACCTTTTGTTAGCATCAACCAATCAAAATATTCCGGACTGAAAAATATCATGACACGCTATAACTTTTCTATTTCTTTTTTTCTTCCTTTGTAAAAAAAAAAAAAAAAAAAAAAAAAAAAAAAAAAAAAAAAAAAAAAAAAAAAAAAAAAAACAAGAAAAATAAAAGCAGAGTAATAGAAGTAGTTATAATGTAGATTGTAACGATTATTACTTATATGAGAGCCTTCTGAAATACCTAACTTACTTTTGTTTTTCACAGTAATATAGTTATGGCACATCTGTATATTAGTTTTTTTTTTTAATAGTTAGTTTCTATTTCCTGACTGACAGGTAAGCAGAGTGCATGCATAATATATGTGATTGTATGTAATGCGACATTTGGCATGCAGTTTTGACCATAAAGTGGGGGTATATCAATCACGTGTCTCACACACCACACATTATAATAAAGTATCAATAGTCGTTTAATCTTTTAAATACAAAGCTTTAGAAAAGATATTACAACTCAATCTGCAAATTGCGCTTTTCTTTTCCTTTGCTGAAAATTTATTCTGCTGCGAATGAGTAAAGATCGATAGAAATATTAAAAAACTGAACACAGGTAATGCCCTGATCAGCTATTAAACAGTTATCTCGATATTACCATTTTGACATATCTCAATCCATAAGATTAATAGATATTCTAATTTATTGATGCACATCGTGAATGGCGCAAAGCTCTGCTTAATGAATAAGCTCAATTACACTAGAGATCAAATTATCCTGCAATACATTCAAATTCAATCACATACAATTATATGATGATCCCAGATCTGACGTAGAATAATTATTGTATAGGTTGATAAGGATATCAAATGCCCAGTATGGGATCAACCATTGGTAGCACATAATTGCATAATTTAGATAGAAAAACACTTCTCAAAAGCTATAAACAAGTATCCTCTTGACAAATAATAAACCGGTATTTTTGGTTCCATTGTATTTTTACTTGGCTTTATTTCCTACTTTGATAACATATTCAACTATATTTGAGTTCTTCTGATAAACTTAATTTTGAACTTGTCCAATGTAGATTACTGTATAACTGTACCAATTGGAGTTTGTGGGGAAAAGCTTTTCATTACAGATGGTAAAGCCTTCAAAAAGACGTTACTGAAATCAAATTTCATTTCTTTAACACATACAGAATCTGACAAAAAAGGCGACGTCTCAGTAGCAATATCCGTGACTTGAAATCCTGTGAGTGTAAAACCCAAACAAAATTGCTCTTCAAACATACCGCTTTTACTAACGTTATGGTGTTGCAATTCTTCTCTTTCCATACGAATAGTAAAAAAAAAAAAAGAGTCAATGTCTTTTAAACTTTTATCAACAATGAATAAATTTAGTAACAGAACCACATTGACACACCTTCTTTTGAGTACAAAAAGAGTCGCGCCATTAGTATTTTACTACTTTTCTGGAGTATTTTACTTTCTGTCTCGCCATAGTGTTGTTTAATAATCAAGTGCCCGTTTTCTTCTTTTCAATATTGTATATAAAAGGATGTCTGCGGAAAAGCTAGCTATATGTGAACATGATGATGATCATAAAACCTAAAAAGATCAATTAAATGATTGTTTGTTTGGAACAATAACAATAACAATAGTAATAGTAATTATAAAAAAGAATTTTTTATTCATTAAAAAAAAAGAGAGGGAGAAAATCTGGGATAGAGAATTATTATAATCAGAGCATGTGTTTAAGCTATTTTGCAGCTTTTTCCGGAATTATCCAAAAACCCTAAGGTTTTTGTTTGGACCCTCTTAGAATACTCATCATATTTTATAATATATCAAGATCCCAGATTCATCCTTTGATCAAAGCATGCCAAGTCAACGATAATCCCGAGTTTTTACTAGTGGTAACCTGCTTCTTCCACTCTAATAGACCCAACCTCGCTAGGAGGCCAATGACTAAAAGCCTTTTTACATTAAATAGTTGTCCCCATAGTTGACAAGGCAGCCTACTGTGTACTAATTGGAGAATCCTTTCATCCACAGCTAGTAAATAGACCTAGGATTAACTGAGATGTCAAGATATTGCGGCCTATCACCCAGACCAAACACCAACAAACGCCAGCAAATACCAACAAGCACCAACAAGCACCAGCATGTTATCCTATATGTTTTTTTTTTTTTTTTTTTTTTTACTCGAATCCACTACTAAAGCGGATGAACACCAACAAGCATCAACAGACACCAACAGACACCAACAGACACCAACAGGCACCAACAAACATCAGCAAGCACCAGCAAGCACCAGCAAGCACCAGCAAATTATCCTATGTATATATATATATATATATATTTCTTACTTGAATTCACTACTAAAGCGGATGGACACCAAAAAACACCAAACAATTGAAGAAGAAAAAAGGAGAAAGGGAAAAAAAAAAATTTGAAACATGTTTTGTGTGTTTTTTTTAAAAAACAGCAAGTGTCACAAAAACTCTATTTCTAAACACACACTTTAAATATGAAGCGTATTATGTATGTAAGCTTTTTGGTATAATTAAAAAACTTGTCATCCAATTTCTTCTTTCTTATAAGACTTGAACGGAAAGGATCCGACTATCCATTGATGAGATCGTTTTTGCTTCTTTTATGCTGTGTAACACAGTTTGACATTTGATTTTCTTAACAAAAAAAAAAAAAAAAAAAAAATCTGGATGGAAGTGTTGGTATTTTCATAGATATCATCAAGCAATACTTGTTAATACAGATTCAAACATAAGATATTCTTATTTATTTATACATATATATATATATATATATAAAGTATGAAGTCAAGATACGCCGTTTTATATAACATAATATATTATGTTATTACAGGCAATAGAAACAAGGTCGATCTTTGGAAGCTTTAATCATAAGGTTAAAAAGCTTTTATATCAAACACTCCTATATCGTGCGACTACTGTAAAAGCTTTTGCTTCTTTGTTTTTGTTTTAGACCTTCACAGTCATATTCTTCTGTTTTTAAATCACATCAACATTCAATCAAATACAATTTTAGTCTGGTTAGCTTGGAATTTATATGATTGACCCTAGATCTGAAGTACAATAATGATTGTATGGGCTAGTAAAATCTATCAAATCCCAGTTTGAGATCAATTGTTGGTGTCATTATTTAATTAAAAACACTACTGTTATAAAAGATCATTCTAGCTGATGGCTCATTGCTTGATTTTTCCGGTAATTTCGCATCATACCAATTGTAATTCATGTATGGCTTGCTGTTATCAGAAAAAAAAATCGCGAATGAAGGCATTCGTTGATTTTGGTAGGGATCCCAATGGAGATGGATATACCAGAGTCTTCTGAAGATGTTATATTTATCTCTTCAACTCCTATGTTCTCTCTGTATTCAACCACTATATTCTTGATCGCAATACGATGTGATATACTGTCATCAGGAAGCCTGGCAACTGAAATATACCTTCTTTTTTTTAAAAAAAAAAAAAAAAAAAAGAAGTTCGTTTTCTTCGTATATGATTCTTGCCCCTTCTAGCTTGGAGAGACTTTTGACAAACATCAAAACTGCTCAAGTAATTGTAGATACACCATTGTAATTACGAACATATTTCCCATTTGACTTTCAGTAGGAATTAAATCATCCATTTTTGTTAAAACATTCACACATAAAATACAAAAATGATAAAAAAAAACATGTTTCTTTATATATCATACATGTTATAAAAAAAAGCAATTAGTTATGATGGTATAATATATATATATATATATATATTCATCATATAACTATTAATCTTAAAAGTATAACTTCTGAGCCATCAAAAGTTACCATAACATGATAAAACAGGCCATTACAGCTGTAACGACTTACAAACTTTATCTAAGTCTACTCATCTTCCTAGAATTGGCTGTGCTTTTTTTTTTCTTTTTTTTTTTTCTTTTTTTTTTAAATGTATAGATGATATAAACTGTCTTAAATATATCCTGGAACAAAGTTGTACATTTTTTTTTTTTTGCGATAGAGATTAATCTAGTCATGTAATAATAAGTGATTTCCTGCATAATTTTATGGTTACTAAGAGCGTAAACGAATTGTCTGATCATTTGTACATTTAGGCGGGTTTTTTTTTTCAGCCTAGGCTTTCACATAATAAGTGAAGTGTTTACGTCTTGAAGAATAGTGACCAGTTATATTGGGGTTGTCATTAAAATAGACGAGAGACAATAGTGCTGAAAGGTTTTAATTGGATGATCATATGATGAACGTGAAAGAGTGATAGTCCTATAAAAGAAGCATATGATATATTTTCATCTTTGTGGGATTCAGTGTGACATTCCATAGTACAAAGAAAGCTAGTGAAAGAATTCAAACCATTGTGCTTGTCTAAAGATCTGTGTCGATAATTAGGGAAATAACAGTGGAACCAGATGATCAGGGGAGATAACTAATGTTGAACAATAAAGACCAGATACATGGCGAACTTGTGCAGGTGATGACAAAGCAAGAGTCCAAATCTATTGTCATCGATTGAGGCTTAGTAATGAACATACTGAGCAATCGAAGGGCATACAAAATATATAATAGGTATGGCTCCGAGCTTGAGTAAAAAGTGACGTAGCAGAACCAACCAAATCGATATATGGTTGTTGGTTTTAAATGAGAGCTTCACGATGTAATAAATATATTATTTTTGGAACTTCAAAATGCAGCATCACTTTCTGTAGATATAGGATGGGCATGTTTATATGCCTTTTTTTTTAAAAAAAAAATCAGTAAGCCTATCTGAATAGCGTCGTTGTTTAGCTTCCAGTAAAGCGATGCAGATTAAAAAATATATCCAAAAGAGTAAATAAAGTAAGTGCAATGATACATTCATGGGTGAAAAGGCCGCCAGGTTTGCAGCGGGTTCAGATCATCGTTCTTTAGCCATTTATATAAACCAAAGGCGCCGTTGTATGCTGAAGTGGATTATACGAAGGATATTTTAGGTACAATGATGTGTTTGAAATGTAAAGCATTTCAATGCACCAAAGGTGACGTTGATAATATTTTCTACAGAATGATTCTCTTGCTAAATTTTGTTGACGATGAGAAGATGTTCATAACTCGCGTCAAAAGTTACAACAAAAGGGCCAGGGATTTTTTTTTTAAATGTTTCAAGTAGGAAAAATATTTTTAAAACAATGGCTTTATACGGAATAAAAAATTAATGTCTTTTGAATTATACTTGATAGAGTTAGAAAAAAAAAGTATAAAAGCTTTGAGGAAAAAACGTTCCCAAATTACTTTTAAGAGTATTGTTGAAAGCTGGAAAGCCTTCTTCAAGATGGTTACACATGCTGTAAACAAACGGCTTGTTATGCATTGACTTAAAACATAATTATTTTAAAGCATAAAAAAAAAGATGTAATAAAACTAAAACGTTTTGCAAACCCATGATTTTTTTAAGTAAAAAAAAAAAAAAAAAAAAAAAAAAAAAAAAAAAGAAAGGTGTTAATCTGATATGAAGTACAAAGATGCAATTCAAAATTCGTTTACAGTTCAACCATAAAAGGTTTTGGTAGAAAAAAAAAAAAAAAAAAAAAAAAAAAAACAATGCACATTTATTAACAAGTATGCAGTGATCTAGCATTGCGCTTTTTATTTATTTAACCGAGTAATTATTCCTATTTGAGAGAGCAAATATCACGATCCTTATTTCTTTGTATAAGTGTTTTCTATAGCTTCACGTTTCTCTTTAATACAACGTGTAGGGAAAGGGCACTGTGGTATAGTTATAACAAACTTTCTGTATTACCTCAGATTTGGGGAAGATTTGAACAATAACAGCCTATTGAATTGGTATCTCAATTTTTTCATCATGTTCTTTTTTTTTTTTTTGTTTTTGTTTTGAGTGTTTTTGGTAATGTTACTGGCTAAACTTTCAGCAGTTACAGCAAATTCTGTAATTCTGTTGAGCTCCTGCAGACTGTTTCGGGATAATTATTTAGTAACAATGAGAAGAACATGAGTGTTATACAAGCTCTAGTGGCTCAGACTTGCCACTGTATACACTCTCGGTAAGAGCGATGAGTTGCACGTGTTTTTAAAAGACTTGATGTTCTTTTTAGGAGACACCCTTTCAGGGTTTAATGGTTAGAATATTTTGTTTTGCTATTTATAGGCAATGATGTTCTGTTGAATAAAAAAAAAAAAAAATTTTAAAAAATAATTTTGGTTTATTTATGTGTAACAAATGAGGGGGGGCATGAGGGAGGCATAAGAAAAGAAAAGAAAAGAAATGCATAGTAAATAAAGATGTTCATGAGTATTAAAATAAAAAGAGTTGCATAATTAAAAATGTAAAATGTGTGTATGAAATGTCTAAAAAGGTTTTAAAAAAGTTTTTCTCTCTCTATGCAAATGAATGCTTCTAAATTGATTTTTTTTTTTTGGTGTAGTTTTTTTTTTTTTTTTTTTTTGTTGTTGTTGAGTGTTGAGTGTCTAGGACCATTGATTGAATTGAAGAGGTATATTATAATCAAAGTATGAAGGTTGTTGCTGTTGCTGTTGGGGTAATGCTAATGCAGATGCAGATGAATGGACTGGGTACCAATAGGAGGGTTCTTCAAACAGATTCAATTCGTATTGTTGTTGTTCTTGCTCGATGGGCATGGATAATAGTTTTTCGAATTGAGTGGTTTCCCAAAGGTCGGTAGGATAAAACTGATCCAACAAGGTGTTGTCTGTGTATCCATATGCGTAGTGTAACGTGTCATCCGAAGAGGCAAAACTACTTGTGGGAGATAAAGAGAGGATAGGCTGGTTGTAGCCAATGAAATCCTGAGTTGCCCAGTGAGTTTGGCTAGGGACCATCATAGGAGGTTCTTCTGTCAATTTAGGATAGACGGGTTGATCCTTGCTGAACCCTTGGCGCTTTTTGTAAGGTCCTCGCTTGACTCCCTTTTTACGCTCTTTGCGATCAGAGTCTCTGCATGTGGCTGTCAATCCAAGCTTAATACATCGCTTACAGGGTCTTCCATCGTCACATTTCTTGCATGCCTTTTGACAGTTGACTAACAAAGAATAAGGTTATTATTTGTTTGTAAACAATGATGATAAACTCTTACCACATGCGTTTTTAACTTGTTTGCGTTTAGGCTTTTCAATAGTAGCGTTGTTCTTAAAGGTATTATTGTGTTGCATAGTTGAGAATATAAAAGATGAAAAGAAAATGAAAAGAAAATAATGACTTGTTTCTAATGATATTTCTTTCTGTCTTTATATACTGAATCAAAAATTTACGTAAATGGAAAAAGTCAAGTTAGACACGTTTTTTTTACCACATGGTCTTTCCGTCTATACATGACGCAGCACGGGGAGCAGGTACACCCAATAGCTATTAAGCTGTGCGTCCTTAAAATGAAAATGATACATGCTTTTAATGTTGCACCGTTTTTTCTGCCACGTTATTTTCTCTAATAACCTATAGCCCAATCATATCCTCTTTCCCCTGTCCTATAATGGGAGGGGCGCTTACGTAATACATTCTGCCCCTGGAGTTCGTTCCAAGAAGAATGTTTAGCCGTAAGATTACAAACAAAAAGCAGGTTAATGAGCCAACTCCTTTCTTTTCTTGCTATACAAACTATCATTTCCTTATAAAGAACAATTAATTAATACAATAGAAAACAGTGTTCTCTCTTTTGTCCTCCCCCCGCCTAAAAAAAAGGGAAGATCTATGGATCTCCCTTACCAACCCATATTTGTTAATCAATAAATTGCAAATTTATTAATAACATAAATTATACTAAAAATACTCTCTTGAACTCTTAACGGCTTGATCCGCTCATAGCCGATGCTCTCTAATCGTTTTCTTACATTTGTTTCGATTTTTTTTTTTTTTTTTGGAATTGTTTATTAGGTATCTGTCCTTAACTATCTATCGCTATCTGACTTGATCTCTCTTTTACAGAAAATATATATATATAAAAAAAACTTGTTTTCGTTAGAACTTCTTTATTGCCAAAAAGAAGCTTCTATTTTCGTAACGTCAAATGGCAAGAAGTTTTTTTTTTTCTTTCTTTTTTTTTTTTTTTTTTTTTTTTTTTTTTATAGAAAAGACATCAATGAGTTTAAAAAGAATCACACAAGTACAAGTGAAAAAATTCAGTCGAAATTAAATTATACAGAAGTACAAA
>JNDS01004447.1:0-27646 GCA_000697035.1 Rhizopus stolonifer B9770
GTAGATTAGAAACGAACATGTCTTTCAAATACATTACTGTCGTAATCCACAATGCTTCATTATTGTATTTCGTAATATTGACAAAAAAAAAAAAAAAACTCAATTTTTTTCCGGACCTGTAGTTCAAAAATACCCTCTCAGTATCGGTAATAAAATCCTCATACAAAAAAAAATTGCTTCAATAAAGTTAAAAGGAATGTCCGTGCGATCCGAATTCAAGCTGTAATTACATTTTTTTTTTTTTGGTAGCAGACAAAGCTCAAGAAATGCTCGTCAAGAATTTGAAATCCATGAACATTATACACACACACGTGGACGCGATTTTTTTTTTGTTAGAATTGACAGATCTTTAAGAAAAACGGATGTTATCTAGTGATACGTGAAAGTAGTACTTTTAGTATGTCATTTTTACGGGAACTGAGATACGGGAGACTTCATTGGAAAAGGGCAAGACGCTCTCTCCCTTTTCCATGTCCGCAATGTGTTTCGGGATGGTGCTTCCCTTTTTAGGCTACACAAGTTGACCTTTTGTACTCCTTAAAAAATTAACCCTTTTTTTTCTCACTCTCGTTTTTTTTTTTTTCTTCTAAAACATGGAACAAAAAATAACTGAAATAAGTGAAACTTTAACACCAGCCGACAAAAAAGCTTCACTGGAAAAGCAAGCCAAAGTAGTTTTGGACAGTCTACCGAGTAAGCCTTCTTTGGCACTTGAGAATGACCAAGGTACGAATGACACTTTTACGGTAAAAAGTGCCTTAGCAGCTGCTGACAACAAGCCTGTCAAGAGTGTGGTCTCTCCTGGTTCCTTTTCGACCACTACAAATGACGAAAACAAAGTAGGTTGGAACGCGTTTTCAAAGCTACCTAACCCAGGCGACGAAGAATCCTTGGAGACTTTGGCCAACCACTTGGGACTAGACGAAGTCATTAACATGTACAGAGGCGTTCGTACTGAATCCAAAGACCCCGAAGATATCGTGAGCAAATTCTTGAACGAAGCTTATTATGGTGAATGGTATCATAACGCGGCCGTCATGCTTTTTGCAGTCACCTTTAGTTGGCTCTTGACTCGTTGCGGTGGTGGTCTGATGGCTTGTTTGGTGGTCGGTGCCTTCTTGGCTACTTATTATCAAACATCGATTCGTCGCTTGAGAAGAAATGTGCGTGATGATATTCAGCGCGAACTTTCTTTGCATCGCCTGGAAACAGAAAGTGAAAGTGCTGATTGGATCAATCATTTCATGTCTCGATTTTGGTTGATTTATGAGCCTGTGTTGTCTGCACAGATTATCGAAACAGCGGATTCAATCTTGGTGGACAGTACTCCTGCCTTTTTGGATTCAATTCGTTTGACTTCCTTTACTTTGGGTACCAAGGCTCCTCGTATTGAAGGTATCAAGACAATTACAAAGACAGAACCTAATGTGGTGGTAAAGTGTGGATTTTTAAGTTTGTTGTTTATTTATTTTTTCTTTTCTGGTAGTGCATGGATTGGAAATTTTCTTTTGTGCCAAATGATACCTTGGATATGACAGAACGTGATTTACAATCGAAAGTAAATCCCAAGATTGTAATCACAGTACGTGTGGGCAAGGGTATGTTGGGTGCAGGTATGCCAATCTTGTTAGAAGATTTGGCTTTTAGTGGACATCTTCGTCTCAAGTTTAGAATGTTTAATGAATTCCCTCATATCAAGACTGTTGAAGCTTCCTTTTTGGAAAAACCTGTTTTTGACTATGTGTTGAAACCTGTGGGTGGTGAAACCTTTGGCTTTGATATTAACAACGTAAGTCATCTACTCTAGAATTTATATTTATTATGAAATAGATCCCTGGTCTTGAACCTTTTATTCAAGAACAAGTTCACGCTACGCTTCAGCCCATGATGTATTCACCTAATTCTTATGTGGTGGATGTCGCAGGCATGATGTCAGGTGCTACAGATCTAAGTAAGTCTATAATACATTGATATGAGCTAATCATCTGTAGACTCTACAAATGGTGTGTTGGTGGTCAGAATTCATTCGGCTACCGGACTTAAGGATAATGATCTTTTTGGTACACTGGATCCTTACATCACTTTCCATATTGGTAATGAAAAGAACGCAGAAGTGGGGCGCACAAAGGCAATCGAAGACAACCATAACCCCAAGTTTGACGAAACTATGTTTATTTTGCTTAATCATACCAAGGATATCTTACTCCTTGATGTCAAAGACAAAAATGTTGGTCGTAGTGATACCTCAGTAGGTCTCTGTACTTTTGATCTTAAAAAATTGGATGAAGCTGACAACGTGGTGGAAGGATTGTAAGTTATTAACCACTTGGAAACGTATTGATTGTTTGTAGATCGCTTCCTGTATTAAAGAAGGGTAAGATGTGTGGTGAAGTTAAGGCCGACTTCCATTATTTCCCTGTCAATTTGCCAGACAAGGAAGAAGACGGCACCGTCATTCCACCTCAAGAATCAAGTAAGCTTCTGTGTGCATACGTGTATAAATATCAGCTAATTTAATATGATAGACAGTGGTGTTTTACGCTTTACTATGCACGAATGTAAAGAACTCCACGGCAATAAATCAAACGATGTCAGTCCCTTTGCAGTGGTCAAGGTCAACGGACAAGAAAAACTCCAGACAAACACATACAAACGTAACGCAAATCCTCGCTGGGATAAATCCTTTGAGATTTTTGTAACCGATAAGACCGAACTCAACTTAAGTGTCGAAATCCTGGACAGCAACATTGATAACCGTTTGTTGGGTCGTTGGGAATCTACACTCAACCAATTTGAAGAAGACTGTTTTATCAATTCACAGGACTGGTGGAATCTCAAGGACGGTGCTGGCAAGGTGCACTTGAGTATGCAATGGAAGCATGTGACCATGACAGGCTATACTGAAGTCACCACAGGCTATCGTCCCCCGATTGGTGTAGTACGTGTGTATGTGGAAGGCGCAGATGATTTAAAGAATGTGGAAGCCATGACGGGTGGCAAATCAGACCCTTACGTACGCATCATGTCTGGTGCTCAGAACCGAGGACAGACAGACCACTTGGATGACAACCTTTTCCCAGTCTGGAAGCAAGCGATCTATGTACCAGTACACTCAAAACTAGAGGATTTGATCCTCGAGGTTATGGATTACAATGATAATACAAAGGACAAGAGTCTGGGTGTAACAGACTTGTATTTGAAGGACTTGATCCAGGAACGCAAGACCGAGGTCGGACAATCGGTCTTTGAAGGTCTCGAGCCTGTAACCCGAAATGTGGATTTGATGAGTCTGGACCGTAAAAAGGGACGTGGTACCCTGCGCTACACCGCTTCCTTCTTTCCCACCTTAGCTTTGGCCAAGGAGCAAGACAACAAGGAAGAGGAATTGCCAGTTGAAGAAGAAGACCATGCGAACAGCGATGTTTCTGAAGAACCCGAAATCATCCATAAGCCCAAGGAACTTCCTGACACTGACTTGCACGGTGAATTGATTCAATACAAGGACGAGAAGATCAACCTTTTGGCTTATGAATCGGGTGTGCTCGTCGTCACCGTCCAATCCTTCACGCTGCCAGAATCTACTCGAGCCATTGTCGATCTTTGCTTGGATTCAAACGACGCCCAATTCAGCACGTTGGAACAAAAGGGCTCACAAGTACAAGTGAACGAAACTGGTACATTCTTTGTCAAGGAGCTTGATTTCTCCAAGCTAGTTATCCGTGTTCGAAAGGCACGTGAAGACGAATGGGAAGAAAAGGCCATCTTGGGCCGTTCAACACTCGAGATCCGCAGAATTGTTCAGCGTCTGATGGAAAGTGAAGAAACGGAAGAAGAAGTGTCTCTGATGGAATGTGCGGGTGGTAAAGTCAAGTTGAGCTTTGTTTATATTCCTGCCATCCAATTCAAGCTAGATCCTAGCGAAAGTTTGGAAAACCAAGGAAATCTGACCGTGGTCTTGGTCAAGGCAGGCGGTTTGACAGCTGCTGATCGTAGTGGTACCAGTGATCCATTCATTCGCTTCTACTTGGACGAACAGCGCATCTTCAAGACTCAGACTTACAAAAAGACACTTGATCCTGTCTTTAGCAAGGAAGAGACGTTTACTGCACCCGTAGTCGATCGTACAACAAGCAACTTAGTAGCCAAAATCTTTGATTGGGACCAAATCGGCAAAGACACACTCTTGGGTGAATGCATCATCCCATTTACTGGCAATGAGCTCGATACCTTTGTGACCTCAACTAAAGAATATCCTGTCGCCAACGGTACTGGTAGTCTGACCCTCCGTTTAACTTGGAGACCTGATCTTGTCGCCCGTAAACGCACCAACACATCTTTCTTCTCAGCCACCACTCGTGTCTTTACACACAATCCAGGTAAAGAAGTCGTCAATGGTATCGGAGCGGGTACCAAGGTCTTTGGTGCTGGTGTCTCTGCTCTTGGAAGTGGCATCCGTGGTATTGGTCGCATAGGCACCAGCCACAGCATTCGACGTAGCGACGATTCTTCTTCAATCCTCAGTCGTGAAAGCACCCAGTCCAGTGTATCGCCCAGTGTCAGTCAACCACGTTCGATAGGTGATGAAGTGGTCACGATTCAAGTCCAGTTACTCGGCGCACGCTCATTAAAGGCTATGGATCGTGGAGGTACTAGCGACCCTTATTGTCGTGTCAGAATTGGAAGCAAGGTTGTTCACAAGACACGCCATATCAAAAAAACGCTCACACCTGAATGGAACGAAACTTTCACTGCCAGTATTTCTCCTCAAAAAGAAGCATTGGATTTCAAAGTCAAGGATCATAATACATTGACAGATGTAGATATTGGTGATCATATCTTCAAGTTGAGCCAACAAGAACCTTTTGATGGTTGGTTACCATTAACACCTGAAGGAACAGGTGAAATCCATGTCAAAATTGCTTTCCTTTAATTAAAAATAGTCACATTTTTTTTATTTTTTATTTTTTTTCTTTTTTCTTTTTTCTTTCTTTTTATTGTGATGTTTGTTCTTGCAGAACTTGAGGATACAGTCCAGATTGTTCCTAATGATTTCAAAAAAGACAACTTGAATGCAGTCACTGATGTGTTGAATGAAAAGTACGCAAACAAAGTAGTTCAAGAAGTTGGACACTGTATTTGTGTTCATGATATTTTGGAAGCTTCAGAAGGTGTCATTCTTTATTTGGACGGTTGCAGTTATGTCAAAGGTAAAATAGATACAACATCTCAAGATATATTCTTATTTTATTAGTCCGCTTTCGATTGGTGGTCTTTAGACCCTTTGTAGGTGAAATTTTGGTTGGAAAGATAAAGAGTTGTTCGTCTGCTGGTGTGGTAGTGACCGTTGGATTCTTTGATGATATCTTGATCCCAGGTGCAGGACTTCAACCCGGTTCTAAATTGTAAGTTGAATCATTTATTCGTTTCTCATCTATTCTATAGTGATCCTGCAGAACAAGTATGGGTGTGGAATTATGAAGGCGAAAAGATGTTTATGGATATTGAAGAACCTATTCGTGTTAGAGTTTTGCGTGAACAATATACGGATACTACACCTACCAGTCAACCATACGGAGGAAAAACTTCAGATGAAGATCTTGCAGCCAATTCTACAAAAATACCTCCATATTCTATTACCGTAAGAAATGATTCTTTTGTTTCACGCATACAGACTTAGTCTTTGTTTTATTTATATACAGTGTACAATACAAGAAGATGGTTTAGGTTTACTTTCATGGTGGGGAAGCTAAATTGCCCAAAAAAAAATCGAAATTAATGTACATATAAAAACACACCAAGCGTTTTTTTTTTTTTTTTTTTTTTTTTTTTTTTTTTTTTTTTTTTTTTTTTTATTGTAATTGCTTTATGCTTGATCCAAAAGAAAATTGGTGGCTTTCGTTAGATCATGTTGATTTTTCTCTAATGCATCTGTAGCTTGAGCTCGAGTAAATCCCATATTATTTAGTTCTTCAATCAAATGTTCAGGTGAAGAGGGTGGAGGAGGACGTGGTGGTGCATGTGAAAGGATGGGTAAAGAAGTAGAAGGTGAAGGTGAGTTGAATAATTTGGGCGGTATAGCAGGTACAGGATTACTAGATGATGCTTGGACACTTGCATTCTTTTGAATGTTCCAATAGACTCCTTCATTTTTTTGATATCCTCTAAGTGGATATTGTGTAGGAGAAGAGGTATAAGTGGGTGTACTATAATTTACTCGACTACCCAAAACAGATCTTAATGCATTAAAATCATTTTCGGGTGTATCCCATGGATCTGCTGGTGAAAGTTCTTGTTCAAATTTAAGATAATCAAATGGCTACACCCTCACCAAATTAATACACACACACACCTTTTTCTTCTTTTGGTGATTACCTTTTCAATTTTTTCCTCTAAAGGTTCCTGTACAATTTCGCCTTCTTCCATCACTTGAATACCAGAATGTCTTTGTTCTGGCTTTAATATACGTGTATCTGTGTCCAAAAATCCAGGAGCAATCTTTCTAGCTGCCACTTTTCGTTCATCATCCTTTTCTTGTTCATATCTTATTCTCTTAGCTTTCAACTCTTCTTTTTCTTGTGCAGTTTCTTTTCGTGATTGTTCAACATGAGCAAGTATTTGTCTCTCTACAGAAAAGGAATGACTAGCCTAACTTATAAATTAGTCATGTTTACATACGAAGACACACGATACCACTTGTTTAATATCTTCAGGTACTGGTTGAAGTTCTTGAGCAATCACAATCTATTAAGATTAACAATGTATGATTTTTAAAGAAAGGTACCTTTTTCGGTAGTCTATAATGAGGTGATATCATCACGGGTACATTGACAAGTACTGAATAAGTCGAGCCTTTTTTTTTTTTTAATGAGTATACGTGCTATTGTATACAAGAAGTTGATTACCTTGATCAAACATGTTCATGATTTGTTTAAAAAAAAAGAAAAAAAAAAAATAGTTTTTTGATAAGGATATTTGTACGTCACGTGTCATAATTCATGCAAAAATTAAAAAAAAATGGTATTCCTTTAAACTGCAAGATTTTACTGTTGAAAAATAACGTAATATTGCTTTATTTATCATTTTTTGGTATACAAAAAAAGTCTTTGCTTTATCCTATGAAAAATATTTTCTTTTACAGTAAGTTGTGTTTATAGAGTAGTATTTTTTTTTTTTTTTTCACATGCTTTTCTTAGAGAATAGTACTTGTAGTAGTGATAGAAACAGTTCACCATTTTAAATCACAGGGTTATTTTGATGTCCAGGACTTGGGTATTAAACTAATCTCCATACAGCAGACAAGTGTGAAATTAGCGGAAGAAAGTGAAAACATGATAAAAGACGTTTTGAAGGAAAGAAAGAGGATCACCAAAAAAATGGTTGGGGTATCATGTGCCTTACACAGTTTAATTGATTTGTTGTTGCTGTATGTTTAAAATGCTTATTATTATTATTAGTCAACAAAGCAGATAAAGACTACCTTTAAGTAAAAAGGCTGTTTATTCTTTTATTCTAGTCTTTATATTTCCTTATTTTTGTACTGGTGAGTGTGAACGTCAAAATCATGTTTCACTGAAATATTTTTTTTTTCTTTTTTTTACAAGAAAAACCCAAGTGCCTATTACCCTTATGGAAACCAACTTGGATGATTGATTTTCTGATAAGCGTAATTTCAAAAGGTATATGTTAAGATGTTAAGCCATTTAAGGAAGAGAATAAATAGTCTTTTCAAGACACTACAAGCCATTTTTATTTATTCACAAAAGAGTTTTTATTGATTTCCTCCCGACGTTAGCGTTTGAATAGACTTCCTTCGTTCTTCGGTGTGTTGAGGTTCCATTTGTTTGGTGATAACCACTGTACAAGGAGCATTATGTACAATATAATCACTCACACTTCCCAGCAAAGTTCTAGTCAAACAAAAATGTCAACGAAGTAATCGATAAATAACCTGTTACCTTTTAATAGCCCCCATCTTTCTTGCTCCCATCAAGACCACATCTGCCTTTATTTCTCTACACTTTCTCAATATCTCTGTCTTGGGTTCCCCTACCATAGAGATAGCTTTACAAGCAATCTAAAACGTTAGATTCATTCTCTCTAGGATTACTTTTACCTCTTTTTTATAAAGATCATGAGCATAGTGTCTCAACAAACGATGACTTTCATCTCGTCTTTCTTCTGCGACATCATCAATATATCCCGTTGTATTAATATAGGGTGCAACCGGAATATCCACTTGACGTACATTCACCAACACAATCTAAACCAGTCAGGCCTCCCGTATGATTCATAATTGAACTTACCAAATCCTTGTGGGGTGCAATAAAGTTTTCTTGAGCCCAGTTAAAGGTCGTTTCAGCTGAATCATCATCCAAACAGATCATTATTACTCTTGTTAATTCTCGATCATGCTCTTCATGATGAACCAAGGTGTCTCTTTTTGTTAATTCTGTAGACATTTTATTGTTATTATTGTTTTACAAGAAAGAGAGAGAGAGAAAAAAAACGAAAAGGTTCGTTTTATGATGAAATGATAAAAAAGTTGCATGATTTCTAACCGGAATTTAAAATTGTATCAATACACAAATGATGTTTACTTGACCATCGTATGGCTCACAAAATTTATTTGAATTGTTGTTGAAATAAATCAGTTTAATAGCAGGCGGGACTTTAATTTCGAGGTTTCCTCAGGTGTCCCGACCAGAAGTTAAAAAAAAAAAAGAATGCATATAAGGGAGGCCAATAGAGGCTAGACAACAGCTGCTACAGATTAAGATATTGTCCATAAACTCCTTATGTCTCCATAGAGGGTATCTCAAGTAATAACCGAAATCAGGGTATACTTATAAGAAGGAATAGCATAGCTACATCAACTAAAAATAAAATAAAAATTGGTTAAGAGAAAAAAAAATCAATTTTATTTCCAAACAAAATGTATAGAAGCTATTAAGGCTAAAGAGACAATATCAAACCTATAAATAAAAAAAAAAAAGTGAGCAAACCGCCAGATTCCTACAGGGAGTTGTGATGACACGAAGGCCAGCAGGTCCTTTCGCCTACTAAACGTTGCCATGCCTTTCTATCAACCGTTTCACTGAGTAAATTATAAAAACTTACCATTTCTTTTTCTTTGACTAACGTAGATTAATGGATACATAATATACAGTGCTGTGAAGTTCAAAAAATTGACCAATTGGACTTCCACAAAGTGAACAATTGATTTTAAAAATCCGACCATTTTCAAAAAAGTGTCCAATTGAGGGTGGATGCACTGTATCAGTTTTTTTTTTTTATTAAAAAAAAAATGACATTTTTTAAACGTTCTATTCAACTTGTTTGTCGTCGGTCCATTCACACTCAGGATTGGACAAGAGAATCACTCAACAAGATTAAAAAGACCGAATTACTACAATTAGCTCGAGATCATGACTTGAAAGATATAAAGGGATCAAAAAATGAAATGATTGATCAGTTACTGGATGCCAAAGAAGTGGATATTCAGTGGGTAGGTGCCTTTGAGAACAAGGTGGCCCATCGAGGACATACTGCAAGTAGCCATAAAAGAAAAGTAGTCAAGGGTCCTCATCCGATGAACGACGCTATTTTCAAAAGATCTCGACCTCAAGTGATCACAATAGAAGAGCCAGTGATTGAACAGCTCAAGGAAACAGAAGAAATGGATGAGGATATACATAAGGAATGGGTAGAGGCTTTTCAAATGAAAGTGAGCTCAAGAGGATCCAGAAGTCGAAAGTTCAAAGAAGTTTCATTTGACACCTCAGTAAATAAACCATTAGACACACCATTAGATATACCATTAGAGAAAACAGTAAACAAGTCATCAGGCAAAACAGTAAAAAAGCCATTAAACAAAACATCACAAAGACCTGCACTAAACACATTGATTGGATCCAGTTTACTGCTTTGGTATGTAGGCGGACAAGACGCATTTATTAAAATTTGGGAATTTATTTCATAAAGTTTTCTCTTGAAAAGATGGGATGTTTATAAATCCTTGGATATCACGTTTCAGAGATGTTTGCAGACTTGATTTAAATAAAGCGGGCATTAAGGCTTTACAATAAAGTGAGTTATTCTGAGCAGATTTTTTTTTTTTTTTTTGATTACCTGTCACAGATTCTCTGTGATTCATACGTTTGTATAACCTCATCCTGACATCCACTTCATCTCGACGTTCTGTAGGTAGTACATGACCTAGTGCGTTGAACATTTTGGATGATTGATCCACAGGCATTATCTTATCCCTTTGTCCATGTAATAACATAATCCTTGGCCATAGATCCAATACATCTAGAGAATCAGAAAACAGTTCACCATTTTCTTCAATCATTTGAATGGTACTGTCGTATATTCCTGAAAATCTTCAAGCGAGGGGTGAGAAACTGGATCCGGTAAACTGAACTTACAATAATAAACCTCTCACTTGAGGTAAGAAGTCGCTTGGTTGTGTGGCATCATGCTTTCCATCCACATGAGATAGTGCATGATGATATTTGGATTTTTCAATCACGTCTGCTAATACCACTTGTGCTATCCGATGAGCACCAGAACCATGTCCCTAATAGAAAGTTAAGAAAACAATCCTACGAGGTAACTCTCACCATCATGTAAATCATATCAGGGTCCCCGTTTATTTCCTTTGCGTGCTTGTACACCCAATGAATCAAGTCTCGTGTGTCATTAGGGTATTTTTGGTCAGGTACAACCACAACATAACCTAGTTCCCTTAAGCTATTCGAAAAAACTCGATATAGAAACTTGTGCTTAGGAAACCATTCATCACCATAAACAAAGATCAGAATAGGTGCTTTCTCCTCTTTCTCTGGATGATAGACATCCAAATAACCAGTAGAATTGTATCGAACATCCACACTATACCAAAAGATTAAAAATTACCAGCCAAAGTTTCTTACATCATTACCTCACAATCTCCCCAAATCGTTTTCCGTCTAGGTTATATCTCCAATAGAGACAAGAAGCCAAGGTGGGCAAAGATCGGATCCAATTCCTGATTTGACCAGCCAATGTAAGGTTTATCTTGATCACTTTGGTTGGGTGATAGGGTATATTAACTTGATCTTCCAAATAACACGTTACCCATGCGCTTAGATAAAGACCGGCTAAGAAATAATAAGATTTTAAAGAAATCGAAATTTTTGTTTTTACCGGTGATAAACATAATTAGTGGTAAACATAATACAATAAATAATATAAGAACAGGTAAAAAGAAAAGAGATAAAGACACAAATACTGTACTCGATCGTACCAATGCCATGGGATTTTTTTCCTAAAAAAAAAGAAAGAAAGAAAGAAGAAGGCCTGAAACAATGCTCGTTTCATTTTAAAAATGATTGTTTAAAGGGTGATACAAACATTCAAGCATAATTTTCAATTTCCGGCTAAACTAAAAACAAAAAAAAAAAAAAATGTCACTTTTTTTTTCCTTGTAACAATGTTTAAAAAACCCATTGCAAATCTAAAAACGTTCAGTCCATTACGTTCTTCTGACCGTCGTCGGTTTCAAAACGAAGCATGGGAGGCTTATCCGGAATTAAAAGATCAACAAGTGATGCCAGAAGATCTACGTTCTGCTAAATTCACTACACATGCTGGAAATTCAGGTGTGCTTTATATAGCTGATAACCACCAACCTTTATGGCTTTCGATTGGAAACTTACCTCCTGTTCCGACAGGTAAACACAAGTATTTTTTTTTTTTGGGGGGAGGTTTATAATATTATGCAGTCTATACCACCTGGCGATATCCTACAATGCTTCCTACTCTCTATACTTGGTCACCCGTAGTTCAGAAGTTAATGGAAGGAGCAGGTATGAATAATAACAATAAAAAAAAAAAAAAAAAAAAAAAAAGACGAAACGTATTATTTATCACAATTGTTGTAGACTTGATGATACCAGGTTTAGTTCCTGATTCTACTGGTACATTACCAGACCTCAATCAAGGGGATTTAGTCGCCATTACCGTGAGAGGATACTTGTAAGAAACAATTTTTTTATAGAACGCGTACTAATGATATAGATACCCTTTAGCCATCGGAACCATGGTGTTACCCACTTCAGATATTAAGCCAAGATCTGGAATGAAGGGAAAAGCTGTCAATATCTTACACGTCTTTGAAGATTGTTTATGGGCTATGGGCGATAAATCAGAACCACCCGAGATACCTCAAGATTCGGATTCAGACGAAGACGAAAGTGAAGAAGAAGAAGAGGAGAACAAAAAGAGAGTAGTAGAACCAGCAAAAGAAGAAGAAATGATAGAACAGAAGGTACCCGCCAAACAGTTAAGCACAGAAGGTAACAATAACACAGGTCCAAACGAAAATTAAAAAGACAATAATAGAGGTGGACAATATATTAAAGGCATCACTCTATCATGCCCTGGTTTATAAAATTACAGCAGATAACACCATCCTTCCGATCTCTGCACCTTCATTTTATTCAGCTTATGTGATGCCTTCACGACCTATAGGATGCGAAACAGCAGATATCAAACGATCTAGCTGGAAAAAACTTCAAAAGTTTATTAAAGTTATTGAGAAATCTGGATTACTAAAGACAAAGGAGCAGCGTGGAGAGACAGTGATCATTTCCATTCAATGGTCCCACCCACTTTTAGAAGATGTCAGAAAATACAAGACATTGGAGCATGCCACACCCAATTCAATATCTGCACAACAACAACAGCAACAGCAACAACAACAAAAGGATGAGAAAAAACCAACAGAGATCCAAGAGTTTTTTAAACCTTTAGGGTCTCATATCTATCGATTCTTTGAAGAAGTGCAAAAGGATAAGGATAGGTTATATACATTGACTGAATTGAAAACATTCATAAATGATTATGCAAAGAAAACCTCACTTGTCAATCCAAAGAACCAAAAGTAAAGGAGAAAGACAAAAGAGAAAAAACTAAATTGATCTCCCCCCCCTTTTATAGAATGATTCGTCTAGATGCTGTCTTGTGTGATGCAGTTTTATCAAAATCCGAATATAACACAATTGATCAATTAGCAAGAGATCAATTGGTCACTCGACTAAGTTCTAAAATGCAACCTTTCCATACACTCCTCTTACCCGGACAAAAAGAACCTGTCCTTCGAAAGGGACATCCCAAGCCCGTAGAGATTGTACAAGAAATCAGACAGGGTCGAAAGACAGTGACTAAAGTGACAGGTGTGGAAGCGTTCAATTTGGATATTGAGGATCTCATCAAGGACTTTACTAAACTGTGTGCAAGCAGCGTAACATGTAAGTTCTTTGTATAACAAGACATGATCATTCATATTTTTTTTTTTAAAAAAAAAAAAGCCAATCCTATTCATGGTGTAAGCCCAAAAAATCCATTATTTGAAATCATGGTTCAAGGCCCACAAATTAAGAATATAACCGAGTTCTTGCTGAACAAGGGTGTTCCTAAAAAACTCATTGAATCTACGGATAAAACACAAAAGAAGAAGAAATAAATGTCCGCTGATACAATCAAAGTCGGATTTTAAAAAAAAACGCAATTTTATATTAGTCAGGATTTAATTTCCCAAAAAAAGAATAGTTCACCATTTGCAATGAATATCATCTCATATTTGGGAAGAGAAGAACACAAATGTGGGGGAAGAGTTCTTTTTCTTTTTTATGTGAGAAAATCCAAGTCTTTATTTGTAAAGATGAAGCTGACATAAAAAAAACCCAGCTAAATTTAGATATAAAATTACGCGCTCAAGATATCATTTTTCATTACACTTTTCTATTTATTTATTATGTCTGATATTATCGTTCCCGGTTTCCAAAGCTCTGAATTAATTGCTCAACTCGATACAGCCTTTAAATCCTTCAGCCCTGAAGAAAAGGCAAAGATGATCAAACAAGTCAATGGTGTCTTTCAATTTGTGATCAAGAATACCGAAGGAAAACAAGAGATTTTTACGGTTGATGTCAAGAAGGAAGGTAAAGTGTCTCGTGGTAAGGGATCCACCAAGGCCGATGCTGTCTTGTCATTAAAGGATCAAGACTTTGTGGACTTGGCTAAGGGTAAACTAAATGGTCAAAAAGCCTACATGTCTGGTAAACTCAAGGTGAAGGGTCAAATTATGCTGGCTATGAAATTAGACAATGTCTTCAAGTCTGTTAACCCTGCAGCAAAGCTTTAATTTCTTGTAATAAATACTTTCTCTCTCTTCATAACGGCAATATCAATAATGAATACCATTAGAAGAAGTACGTTTTTCTTTATTTCTTAACCACAAAGTAGGTACTTTTTTATTGCTAGTCTGAGGCTCCACATAAATTTTACATAGGCATCTACTATCATCCCTTGTTTTTTTTTTTTTTTCTTTTTTTATCTAGCCTATGTCTTTGCTATCCAGTTCTTACTAAAGTGGTTCAAGGGGTGTAGTATAGAGTTTTCGTCAATTGAAGCCATTTTTGACAGAAATTTATTTCATAACGATTTTATGTCTGCTACAATTAGACATCATGAAGACTTGGTAAGTTTTATTATATATTTTATTGTGATTTTTTTTTTATAATTCCAAGAAGATTTGTTTATGTTTTTAATGTCTCCAGAACAAAATTTGCTTGTCGTAGCTCCCAATGTCTTTTATAGCATATTATTCAACTTACGACAACACTTGTACTTCACTTTCCTCAAGACAATTATCAATTATACATCAAACATGTCTCAAAAGATCAACTTCACTTTTTATCTTTATTATTATTGTTATTTCGATGATTGAGGGCAGCTTAAAGGAGCATCTAAAAGAAAGTCAAAGGGAATTTAATATAAAAGCCCCATTTGAATTATTCAATACATCATGCACATGTGCTAGAGTTGATTGTTTTTTTTTTTTTTTTAAAAAAAATGGACTGAAAATAGGCGAGTATTTCATTGTTTTGTCATCTTCAAAACCAGAGTGAAAGAAGTGTTTCTCCCTCTTTTTTTTTTTTTCTTAATTAAAATGAATGATTTAACGACGATTTTGAACCGTAAGCATGCTATACCTAAAGAAACAAAGGAGAGTTTGTCTGACCTGAGAGAAGCTTTATCTACTCAACCATGTCCTCCCAAGCTCAGAGAAAGGTTATGGAAGCTATTGCTAGGTGTCTATAAACTATCAGCAGCAAGTTATATTCACTTGGTCGAACTCGGACCTAGTGCTCTTGATGATAAAATACGAAATGATACATTCAGAACAATGGCTACAGACACAAGTTTTCTTGAACACGTATCGGAAGATATGTTGATTCGTCTCTTGAACGCCTTTGTATGGACAAACGAGAAGGGCAGGTATTAAGTTTTCTATAAGCCTGTTCTAATATATTTCATTATAGATCCTCATATAGAAAGTATTCGTAGTGAGATAAATGATCGTCATGTGTCTGGTATTACTTATTTACAGGGTATGAATGTGTTGGCTGCTCCCTTCTTGATGGTCATGCCAGAAATGGACGCTTTCTTTGCATTTTCAAAATTTATTTATAGGTGGTGCCCACTCTATGTTCAGCCTACAATGAAGGGTGTTCACTGCGGTATTCGAGTAAGATGTTGGCTTATAACAATGATATTTGAAAACTCATATTTGATAGCTCTTTGAACTCTGTTTAAGGTCATTGGATCCTACTTTATATGGTTATTTACGTGGTAAAAACCTTTCTGCCACTGTTTATGCTTTTGCTCGTAAGCTCTTTTTTCTTTTCCAATAAATGTATTTAAACTAACATTTTATTTTAAGCCATCATGACTTTTTCTGCTTGTGTACCACCTCTCTCTGAACTTTTAGAATTGTGGGATTATATGTTTGCTTGCGGTGCCCACCTCAACATTCTCTTTGTCATTGCACAAATGGCCTTGATACGTACTGAAATTCTTCAAAGCCAAAGCCCCTACAAGATCCTACGTGTCTTGCCTCCACTTCGCGCTAAAGAAATCATAAGAATGACAAAATCTCTATGTAAAGCAATCCCTTCAGATCTCTATCAAAAATTAGTTTACCACGCCTATGATGAATCTATCGCGGATGCTTTGGGTATCGCCACAAGCTCAGAACTTGACCATGATGTAGGCGAGGATTTACCAGCCTATTTACGCATGTAATTTAAACATAAAGGGGTTTTATTCGTTTATAATATGTCATTGTTATGTACAAAATAAATGTGAGTTTAACTTTTTTTTTTTCCAGAAAAACTATAAAAAAGGAAGTGGTTCCTGTTCATCTTCGGATACCTCTTCCTCTTCTTGTGTGTCAAACCAAAGATGACTTCCATAAGATATACAAAGTTCCTCTTCTGCCTCAATATCTCGTAATGCTGTGTATCTAATCAACTGGTTGGGTTTATCTCGGATAAAACCAATATTAGGTTTGTTGTCATGGTTAAACATGGATCCTAATCCGAGTGCAAGTGCATATCCCCCTCCTGGCCAACAATAGGTATAATGATCCAATACAGTATACTTGCCGTGTGTATCATATTCTGAAGGATTAAAGTATAGAATAGGTGATATTTCCACTAGTGTGTTACGTTGAATAGGCTCTTTGGTAAATACTCCTCGTCCTCGAACAGGATGAGATCTCAACTCTAGTCTGAGGGAAAATTGGTTTAGGGGAACTGTATCAGACATTGGAAGAAAGAGATTGCTAAGCCACCCAGTGAATAGTAAAAAAAAAAATCTGAATTTTATTTGCCAAAGGCTTATGTTCCTGATCTAGTCTAAAAATGGCATTGATGATAGAATCTGTTTTTCTTTGAAGTTACCAAATATATTTGCACTCCTCTCCCCCCTTTGAAAATATCTAATAAACGGGACTTTTATGTGATACAGATTATCCGGATCTCTAACCACAGGTTTTAGCCTTTCAACAATACTTGCTTTGGTAAGGAAAGATATTCCACGGTCATCTTGTTACTCTATTCAGCATGGTTGAGTTAAGTAAATAAAATATTTAAATAAAACCAGTATTTTTTTTTATCTCATTGTTAATCTGAGAAAACAATCATGTAACCAAGGAGTTATTTTACTTTGATATAAATTAATTCCTTGTGTGTAGATGATTTCAAGCCATCTGGGTTTGCGCCATGTTTTGAATTCGATATGGTAAAAGTAAAGTCCTTGATAAATAGCAGAAAGCAAAACACGAAAGAAGCCCCGTTATCCCTGCAGCAACGTGGCTCTTTGAAAACGATCTTTTCTTAAAAAAGACGAAAACATAGAAGGTTGAGAATAAATAAACACCGAACGTGTTTTCTCAATATTTGATATAGGAGTTCTTTTGAATGTATTTAATACTATGTAAAGTGTTTATTAATCTAAAGGCCCAACAGTTTCAATGCAAGTGCTTCTTGGTCTTCTAATGTCTCGGGTTCTTCTACATCAATGACTCTCTTCTTATTCACATGTTCTTCTTCTGATTCATCCTCGGACTCTTTGTCCCAAGATCTCTTTTTGCTCTCTTCTTCCTCATCTTCTGATTCTGATTCTTCTTCCGATGATGCATCTTCCATATTTACATCAGAACCTTCTTCCTCCTCTCTTAAGGCCTATTATTAAAGTGATTAAAAGAATGTCTAGATATGGATGGAACCTACAGCTCTTTCTCTTTCTTTTCGCTTAATCTTCTTTTCTAATTTCTTTTGCTTCACAAGTTCTTTATCTTCTGTATCGGCTGTTTTCATAAGTGCACCCTTTTCGTCGATAAATGCCTTGATTTGGTCTTTAACGGCACCATCTTTCTTAAAGTCTTGTTCACTCACAAGCTCGTATAACGCATGGGCCTCTCCGTCTTCATCAAAGACTAATTTTTCACCGCGAGGCATTGTCTTGATTCTATCCTTCTTTGTCATCTTTTGCTTTCTCTTGGATATATTCTCTGTTTCTGCATCTGCAATGTCTTCTTCATCACTCTCCAATGCGTGATCCTTACGTGTAATAGTCATGAATTCTTCATCGTCATCTTCGTCATCCACGTGAATCTTGTCTCCTTCATAATCAACCAATTTGCTGTAATGCTCTGACAAAATATCTTGATTCTTTCGCTTGAACATACGATCGTATTTTGTCTTTTGTTCTACTGTCTTTTCTTCTTCTTCTTCTCCCTCCTCCTCGCTCTCTTCCTCTTCATCTTCATCTTCTTGTGGTTCAGGGGCACCCATCTTCTTTTCAGATTTCTTGACAAATTTGATCTTGGGAGCACCAGCCAATCCCAAAGAATGAGCAAATTCTTCTGCAGGCAAGACATTCACATCAAACACCTTCTTGTTTTTCTGCAGATAGATTGAACGCATGTAAGCCACAAAGGCTCTTTGAGCCAAATACTTGATTTCGGGATCTTGGAAACAAAAACTCTGGAGTTGCTTTTGAATAGTTTGTTGCTTGCTTGTTCTAATCTTGATTTCCTCAATTGGCACCCGCTTCTTTTTCAATTCCTCTGTCATACCCTCGACTTCGGAGGGAACCAAGATCATGAGCGCATGACCTTCGGCATCAAAACGAGCTGTACGTCCCACACGATGAATATAAGTATCTGCATCTTCAGGACAATCCAACTGAAGCACCCAATCCACTGCAGGGAAATCAAGACCACGAGCAGCAATATCAGTACAGAGCAAGAGGGCGTGCTGAGTTGCTGTAAATTTTCTAAAGATGTCTACACGCTTGGTCTGCTTTTGCTTGCCATGTAAGTGCATAATGGGTATACCAGGCTGGAGCTTACAGAAACTCTCGTACACAAAACGCGTCTGTTTACAACTCGAGATAAACACGATCATCTTCGTCTTTAGGTGAGTCTTGATGAATGAATAAAGGATATCGAGCTTCTGAGGCAATTCGGCTATCACGTAATGCTGTGAGAGACTCTTGGGCGTGCTGTGTTCCGCACGTTCGTGTACGGCGACATATTCAGGGTCCTTGAGTGAGAGACGGGCGAGATCCTTGACAGATCTGGTCTGGGTAGCTGAAAACATCAAGGTTTGACGCTGGTGGGGTAAGTTTTCAATAATGGCGTTCATTGTGTTTTGGAATCCCATATCCATGATACGATCAGCTTCATCCAGAACAAGACATTGAAGATTATCGCAGTCAAATCCGACAGATTGATCCATGTGTTGTAAAAGACGACCTGGGGTGGACACCAAGATGTTCATTCGGCTGATACGCTCTTGTTCTACCTTGAATTCTTTACCGCCAATGATCAAACCGGCAGAGAAGCTGTGGAATTTACCGATTTTTTTCAAAACTTCAAAGATCTGAACAGCAAGTTCTCGAGTAGGTGAAATGACAAGTGCTCCTAATCCATCAGCTGAATTCCATTGTTGACGAAACAAAATTTCCAAAATCTATCAAATAGTTAAATCAGTGTTTATATCCTTAAAAGTCTTACGGGAATTAAAAAGGACAGAGTCTTTCCGCTACCTGTCTTGGCTGCGCCAAGAACATCCTTTTTGGCTAAAGCAAGTGGGATACCCTTCTTTTGAATTTCAGTCATCATTTTAAAATTAGATTGCTTTAACCCTTTCTTTGTTTTTTCGGAAATGGGTAAATCTTCGAATAGTTTGGTGTCTTTGTAGTTTTCCTGCGGTGAAATAACACAATATGAGCTTAACATTTTTTTATTTTTATTTTTTATTTTTACAGGTTGATTAGCTTTTGCTTCAAGTGTTTGCATGTCATCTTTATCTAAAGATCTCTGAGCTTCTTTTTTATTCACTCGTTTTTCTGGCTGTACTGCTTTTTTTGCCATGTTAGATCGATGTTTTGTTTCTAAAAAGATTAGAAAAAAAAAAAACAGTTTTTTCCCTGACAGAAAAAAAATAACAGTCAGGGACAAGTCACGGTAACACGATTATGCTCTTTCCTAATCACCGTGCGTATTTCTCGAACTTTAAATTCTAGTAAAAGGTGCCCGGTCGAATATTGCGCTTATATGAAACTGAGATAACACAGTAATAGTTCGATAATAATCGTTTAAGGTATGGTTTTTTTTTTAAAAAAAAAAGTGTCAAAAAAATTGCCTTATGCAAATCCTGTTTGTTTTAAAGAGTACAAAACTGGGAAAAGTCTGTCACTTGTGTATATAACCTCACAAACGGTCATGTTTTTATAACTTTACAAACCGTAAGACTCGATAAAAAAACTGAGTGTATCAATGTACATAAGGAACTTGGATAAAGGCACAAGCTGTTAATTAGTTCGTTGTCAAATTATTTGTAGAAAATTTTTGCTCCTTTTCTCAATTGAATGCACTTTTTATGCATTTCAGTTGTCAAAAAGCTAGAAAAACCTGTTTTTCTATTGCTTGAGGTAAAAATAGTAGCTTTCTGATCTTAATAAGGAATAGCAATGACGACAAACAAACGCTCAAACAATTCAGTGACCAAAAAAAAAAAAAAAAAACTATCAGGTGGTTACTTTTTTCATATCATGAATATATTCTCAGATGAAACGATCGTCGAATAAGAAGAACTGTGGAGTTAAATAGCGTTTCCTTCTTTTACAAAAAAAACTGAACTACCCCTTAAACAACAGTAACTCAGTATGTTTTGATCATATATTTTTTTTATATGAAAATTTTGGTAGGAGAAAAATACAAGTGTAACAAACATATACAAAAAAAGCGAGATTCCCAATTTTTAGGTCCATCCAAGAAAAGGGATGAAATGACTCGGGTAGTTTTGAAGATGCTATATAAACCCATCCTTTGTTCATGAATTTTTTTCTTCTCATCTTTATTCAAAAAAAAAAAAAAAAAAATGAGAGTTCATCAATCATTATTAGAAGCAGCTCAATCCTGTGATAAATTTCCTTATGCTTTCAAGTCATCAGAAGAAATGCCGGTTCCATTTGAATATGGAGATGCACTTATTGGTCATATACTGCCCAGTGTTGTTTCTGTTTTGAAAGAATACAATCAAAAGACACCATCCCCATTCATTATACAATCTAACCGAGTGACTTTTGCAGCTTGGGTCAACAGTTTTGAAAAACGGTCCGAGGTGATTAAAGATTTGGCAGATAGCTGGCGAGCCAATAAACAGTTTCCGGTATTAAACGGCTGGCGAAATGAACTTTACCCGGTTTACGGAAACAAGGAGATTGTGTTTGTCATTGAACGCTCTGCAACACCTCTTTTTGGTATCTCGACTTTTGGTGTTCATCTTAATGCTTATGTGATGGGAGAGGATGGTCAAATATACATGTGGATCGCTCGAAGAGCAAAGACCAAACAGACATGGCCAGGACTTTTGGATAATTGTGTAAGATACATACAGGTCTTGTGGTCTTGGCTCATTTTGTTTTAGGTCGCAGGCGGAATTACTTATCAATACAAGATTAAGGATACAATCATAAAAGAATGTGATGAAGAGGCTAGTATTCCTCCGGAACTTGCTTCCAAGGTAAATTTAAAGATGACAGAAAGCTTGTATCTCATCTACCTTTTTTTTTTTTTTTTGTTCTTTAGGCTCGTAGCACTAATGCAGTTACATATTATACTTCAACACCTAACGGACTTCAACCAGAAACACAGTAAGTGTTTGTTGTACAAGAAAAATCACTTTAATTCAACTTCTTTCTGTCAGATACATTTTTGATCTTGAATTACCCAAAGATTTCAAGCCGACTCCTCGGGATGGTGAAGTGGATTGTTTTTATTTTTGGCCTCTAGAAAAGGTAAGGTCACACTGATTAATGGTCATACCTTATTTACTGTCAAAAAAAAAAAAAAAAAAAAAAAAAAAAGGTTAAACAAACAATTCTAAATGGTGAATGGAAAGTGAATTCAGCTATCGGTAAAAAACAAAGCACTTTCTGAGACATCTGTTTAACTTACACAATGTGTTTCTATAGTGATGATTGACTTTATGTTACGGCATTCATTTATTACACCTGACGAAGATCCGGATTATATTCAAATTTCATATCATCTTCACAGAAAACTTCAGTTCCCTACTCCCATAATAAAGGCTTAAAATTTCAATTATTATTTCGTAGTACTTTTTCATTGAACCTTAGTCATACCTTAATTTGTCATTGTCACTCAAGATGTGTGCTTATCACATTGTAAGGGGCTATCCCTTTCTGAATTAGAATTTTCCGTTTGACAATCAACAAATACTAAGTTCTAAGGATGTGCTGGTACCATGGTACACAAGAGAAAAAAAAAAAGAGCAACTTTTTATTTTATTTTATTTTAAGTCTTGAGCCATCAATGCATTAGCAATAGACAATGCTTCTTGCGATGCTTCATCTAAAGGATTATATAAATCAGCCTTTTCCCTTCCTCCTTTCTCTTTTATGTCCTCTCTGTCTAACATGTTCTCCTTGTCCTCCTCTTCATCTTTAGTACTCAAATTATCTTCTAGCTTTTCTTCTGTTTCTTCTACAGTTTCATAGAACAACATGTAGGGATTTGAGCTCAGCACCTCATCAACATGACATTTGTCTACTTTCGTATCCGATACTCTATACCAGCTTTCCCGAGGCGCATATTCTTCTGTCTCTTGACATGATTGACATGCACACTTTTCAGAACCGATACATCTTTTGTAAGCCACAAAATGTCCAGAGCTATGACTTCCATAATGTACAACCACACTCATCAATTCGTAAAGTACACGCGAGCCTCGACCGGTCGATATCGGTAAGCGTGGGTCGGTCGTGTTTAGATCTTTCCCGGTAGTGTAGGGTGCTAAGTCCAAGACCTCTGGGAATAAAAGATGGCACGGGTTCTTGTATACCATGCCCGTGTTCAGGTAAGCGGATCGAGAGACATGAAGGCAGAGAATCTTGGGCGGCTTGGCAACCATAACCTGTTTACTGCTCTTACCACTGGTGCGTAAGCATTCAATTCCTTCGTCCTCTATCTGGTTCGTCTTCAATGCCTTTTCCATTAGTTTCTTTTTGGCGTGAAGCTTGTTCTTTTTTTTCTTGGCTTGTTGGATCTCTTTTTGAAGGGATTGAAGTGTGGCTTTGAAAGAACAAAGACGACAAGAGACATCGTCCAGGTATTCTATAGTCGTAAAATGAGACAGGCATTCATCTAATGTAGCTGATATCTATTAAATAAGATTGTGAATTCTCAATGTATCTCTACAAAGTATTATCCTTGTTACCTTGTAGGGTAAATTCAATTGAATGTTGTTGAAAGCAAAGTGTCGTATGGCACCCTAAAGAAAGACTGTTTCTTTTAGTTCAATATTACTTTCTTAGCAATAAAAAATATATAAACACTTGACTGTATATCCACATGTTAAACATGATAATCGATTCGCTAATAATCCAGTAAACGGATTAGCATATTCTTTTCTTTTCTGTTCCTCAAGAAGGCTCTTTAAACCGCCTCCTAATAATGACACTTGTGCCACCTGCTGACCTTCGGTATCCAATGCACTTGAAACAAGCTGGAAGAACTCTTCTGCATCCTGCTGCTCTCGGCTAATGATGCGACGGTTGGAAGACAATGCGGTGACGATTTCTGTAGGATTAAAGAAGGTACGTCGATAGAAAAAATGGAAATAAAATTGGCGGTTGATGGGTTTGATAAGTCGTCGAAGAGTGACATAGAGCGAACGTGTAACAGGAAGTGAAGTGCCTGAGGCTGACATGTTGAGATCGCGCAAGTGTTGATGTAAATATGGAAGTGAAGAAAGTGCCTATTTTACATATTGTCAAAACTAATGAACGAGAAATACATACTTTCGATTTTTATTACCTGTAAAACTGAATTCATAAAACACGAATTCCCTGTGTTTTTAAGACCTGAAACCCAAGCCGAGGATTCATCGGAAGAGACAGATGATGTTATGCAGATTTGAGATGCATAACTGGTAGTTGCAAGTTCACTTTCTAAAATCTTTAATGTCTTCAAATAGAAATATCATTTACCTTCAAGTTCTTTGGATCGCTTTTCATAATATTCTTTGCGTCTCAAGTAGTAGGTTATGTCAAAGAGGCCTAGTGTTTGAAAAAGAGTTGACAAAAAATCAACAGTAGATCTCGGTAATAAAATTTCGAGATGATCCAAGATGGGTTTCAAGGTAACAACAATACCCATAAGAGCTATTAAAAATTGCCCAACTGTTGATAGTTCCTCTAGTACTTTTTGCACATCTTCCAGTGGCATGTTTTGACAGCCCTTCGTAAAGATAAAAGAAAGAGAAAGCAGTGCGCATTATTATGGCGTTTTATCATGACGCACTACAATTCATCTCCATGACGTCACACATTTGCTTTGATTGTCTACATTAGTTCGTTTCTAATCCGATACAATAATTTCCTCATGTTCAAATTTAGATGAAAGCATAAGTTTCTGCTTGAGAATAATTGATTCGGAAAGATCATACTTTTTTTTTATCTATTGTGGGAGTATAAATCTACATTCGAGTGTTCCCCACACACAATGTTTTTGTGATCATAATGGAAAATTAAGGGTGATTCTTAGCTTTATTCTTTTGAACATGGCGATAAGAACTTATAATCGTTCTTTTTGTTTCTTTGTTTTGTGCTTTGCATTATGTCATAGAATAGTATTCAATTCTTTCTTTAAACCATAGTAGTGACCAAAGTAAACTTATGATGTAATTTCTTCATTGAAAAACACCAACTAAAAGAAGTTCTCGAAAACTTTGTATTATTCGCTCGTCCAACTTCACAATAATTTAAAAGCCTGTAATTGACGCACTCGCATATCATACACGCTTGATTTTAGTCTTCGTTCGATATTTTTTTTTTTTTTTTCCTCAACGAGTCTACTTTTTCTTGTACGTATTTTTTATTTGACGCATCATAAATAGCATTCATACTATATCCAATGATTGATCTTTTGGTGAAGGTGTGGTTTCTATAGTTTCTTCATTATCTACCTCTAAAATTTCTTTGGATGAATGAGGTTCGTCTGAATTGATCACAGCTTTTCTTCTTTCTTTCAGTTTTTGTTTCTTTTCAGTAATAATTTCTCGATGGACTAGGGAAAACTTATGAGAATATGTCAAGATCACAAAGTAAAACCTTCTAATGCTTCTGTTATGGGATCAATCAATTGTTGAAAATCAGCTAATTCCAATGCTCTTAAAACATGAGCTGTTGTAATTGTTTTATCGTTAGATTCTTTTGCGATCTGGTTTGATCTATTGTTTTTTTTTTATTAGATTACGACAAAAAGGCTGTTTTTTTTTTTTTTTTTTTTTTTTCTTACAATGAAGCCAAGTGATTAACAAACTCTGTTCCAGCTCTATTCACGGCTAATCTTGCCTCTTTTTGTAAACTCGCTCCAGCAGGAAGCTAATATAGTCAGTCATAATAAATAAATTATTTTTCATTACTGCATTCTTCACTATCCTTGACACGATGGCTTTAGGTAATTCGCTTTCTTCAAACATTTTTTGAAAAAAAAAAAAGTAGGTAACGGATTTATAATATTTTATTGAAGTATTTTTTTATAATTGTAACAATGTATATTTTTTCTGTAATCGTAACTTCACATGCTACGGCCTCACATTCTATATCATTTGCCAACCGAATGTCTTCAAAATCAATCCTATCAAATTCACATCTATACAAGTGGACTTTTTGTAGCTGCAAGTAGTGTTCGATCATAAGACATATGGCCTCCCTAGAGAATTCACCACTACTCGTTACTCGAAGATGTTCTAAACAGACTAGGCACTGAGCGAGGGAATTTATCAAACGATCGGTAATATTGCAATAATACAAGCCAAGGTCATTTATACCAGGATGTGCCACCAAAAAGGGAATCAAAATGTCATCTTGAAGTTGTATCTATCATATTCTCCAATAACGTCAAAGACTTTTAAATGAGGTTAAAAGATCAGCTTGTGCATGGATCGGCATTGATCAGTTCGGTAGATTCGCCATCGTTTTTAAAGGAGGGCAGAGTTAAGTAGGTCAACTGTGTTAACTGGCGCAAATGCTTGACGGTTTCGTTCGTTAACTCAAGGCCAAAGAACATATTCAGACGTTGAATGGGTAGATGAACAAGATACTTTAGGGCTCCTGGACTCGATCTTCTTCCGGGGCACAGCCCAACATGGCTAAGCTTTGAAAATTTACCAAAAAGTTGAATCGATGCGTAAGTTATTTCTGGGTGTTCCATGATGACATATTCGAATTGTGGGCAGTAATGCGAGATAAGTGACATGCTTTTGTCGGCTATTTTTCGGCTTGTATCCATTGACAGTTTTCTTAGGTTTGGCGTGTGTGGTAGAATTTGCAATAGCTCTTCGTCTGTGATTTCAATACCAAAGTTTATTTCCTTGATTTCTTTGCCCCGGGAATGTTTAGATTGATTAAAATGATTGATGAGTCAAAGAAGTATTCTTGGGTAATCTTCAACCATAAAAGAGCGCCATAAAAATGGTTTCAAGGCATTGTAAAAAGCTTTGTTTACAAACAAGTAGTTGTATAAGTCTTGTCGATTGCGCCGACTAAACACCTTTGTCATAATCTCTTTTGGTAAATCCTCGACTGTTGACATTTCAAAACACAAACAGACATGGATGTATTCAAAGCAAAGAGATTGCCCCCCAACAAAATCTTGAAGCCTTTGGGTACATCTTTCATACCAGAGTTTTCACACCAGAGTTTTCACACCAGAGTTTTCACACCACATGTGTTATTCTTGCTAGTCATTCTAATAAGAAGTGGTATTTAGTTTATCATTACACATGATGAGCTTTGTTGGCTGTTAATCCAATTACCTGTTTGTCAAAGTTTTCATTAAAGATGTTCATGAAACACTTGCTGGAAAGACCCACAAAGACATCCATTTTAAGCCTTGAAATCTGTCTGATTGATAGCCGCTCATCTAACTACAAAACATGAATTTCTTTATACTTCACAGTATCTTATCTTTGGTTTTATAAAGGTTTGAATAGAACCCCCATCCTATGTATTCAAACACAATATATAGCCAAAGACTGTATAACAATTTCACCACAGCTACAACTTTTTCTAAACATATCAAATTGCTCCGCACAATAAATCTTGAGCACAGAACTTGTTGATTCCCCCCCTTAAATGACAAAAAAATTAGAATGTTTTCTTTTGTAGGTAACTTACGAAATCAAACAAGCTCTTTCAACCTTCTTCCTTCTTGTTGCTATAAAACCCCACTCGAAACTTGTTTCTTTTTGGGCTGTTTCCATATCTTTTTGTTTTTTTTTTTTTTTTGTTTTTTTTTATTATTATTATTATTATTGACTCTGGAGTTTATCAAGAGCTATTCAAGAGGTTCTTTTTAGTATCGAATAAATATATAGTTATATCTTACCTAAGGAATGGAATGGGGCCCCGAAGGGCGGTTCAGGTGCGGTGGTATTGGGCTTGAGACCATATGGCGTATGGCCCTCTACCCGTTACCATGACAGAAATGGCAAATGCCGATGGATCCACATCCATTGGATCGTCTACTTCGATTGACTCCATGTCGGATGAATCATCCAAGTCCATGGGGTCGTCAATCTCCATAGGGTCGTCCAAGAATGTGGCAGCACTGCCATCCATCGCCACACCTGGAAAAATGTTGGCCAATGCTACAGCCAGAGGATCAACATATTGTTGAGGTCTGAACTGAGCCGCAGGAACTCGTCGTGGGTTTCGG
>JNDS01004448.1:0-19776 GCA_000697035.1 Rhizopus stolonifer B9770
AAAACATAGTGAAAGAAGATAGTTCCTGTATCTGATTGAATAATGAATCTCGTTTGTGTATTTTTATTGGAAAAAAAAAAAAAAAAAAAAAAATACAAATAGTGTCAAGATAATGACAAATGTGGAGAAGCGCTTAATCCCTTTTGAAAATGATTTGAAGAGACAAGACTATTGGGACTTCTAACTCAATTGTTACAGCATTCAATCATTTTAGCCTCTTCAAAAGAAAGCAAAGGATTTTAAAAAACGTTAGTTCAACGAAGGCATTTTACAATGTGCAGTTTTTTTGATTTCTAGTATTCTGTGTAATGTTCTCCTTGCTCATTTTTGCAGTTGAATTCCATACAAATCAATTATCGTTATCCTTCGATAGACACCAGCTTTCCAAGATTGAGATTAAATAATACTTAATAAAGCTGTATAGAAGAAGATGAAGAATAGAAGTACCTAGTTACATGCACTTTTTTTTTTTTTTTTTTTTTTTGTTAAACAAAAACACTCCTACAGTAAATAAAAAGAGAGCTTTTATTTTCTTTAGAAACTTCAAAGTGAAAAGAGAAGAGTCATGATAATTGTAACGTAATCTATTTCATGTTCGCTGATTCAAACACGTTCTGAATTTATAAATCTTTTAAAATCTTTCAAGGTCTATACTTTTAAAATACCACTAAACACTTTATAAAGTGGAAGAAACAGTGATACAACTGTATATACTGACTATAAAGCTCTTTATTTTTTTATTGAACTGGAAAGAAAAGCGATTTAAAAATCAATAGGGAGGTATATGCGCCGTGACCATTTTTGCATTTCAAAGTTGAGATTCAAATTTCACTGGATTCCTGCCAGACTCTTTTTTTGGACCAGTCATACGACGTAAATAGTGACGGCTCCCAAAAAAATTTTTTTGGCCATGATTAGCCATATTTAGTGACTCTCAAAGATTTCAAAAAAACTATAAAAAGAGGGCCCATTTCCTCCTCTTTTCTTTTCTTTTCTTTTTTTCTTCACTTTAAGTTCTTGAGACTCTTGTGGTTGATAGGATTTGACTTTTATGGATCGTTGGAGTCTTTGACTCCGATGTGATATAGTCAGCAACAGGGTCTTTGGCTCTGGATGGGACGTTGAATACTTTTTTGAGTTCTGGGGTTGGGCATCCAAAATACACAGTCTCCTCGTGACGATGCCTGGAAACCAGCTTTTAGTTGGGCTAATGGTGTATTACAATTTTTTTTTATATTAAACTTAATGAAAAATTTAAATTTGAAAAAGACTTTGATCTCTTTCTTATAATATTTTAACCGGTGAATTTTTTTCTCACAACAAAAGTTCAACCCATATTAATCCCTTTTTTGATTAAAAATTAAATTGTCACTTTCTAAGAAATGCACAGACAAAAACATCAGTCATTTATTCAACCTATAAAAACTTTTTGAATCTGTCAACCCAACTTACTAATTTTAGATAACATTGAAGAGATTACAATATTCATTGGAAAGACGGCCAGCACACACACACATACACACACACAAACAGCAAACAATATAACTATCGAAACTATTTAATTTATTCATTATTGGGACAATTTTATTTTTATTAAAAGTTTATTTCGGCTGGTTAAAGACGAAACTATACCAATATTTTCATATTAAGATAGTACCTCCAAGGCAAATGGAATCAGTTTAAAAAAATCAGTTCTCTTTTTAAGAAATTTACAAATACCAGTTTCAACTATGGGATAAGCATATAAAAAAAAATTGAGAACAATTAATACAAAAATTAATATCTCGGATGATACTTCAAAGGTTGTTTAGGAGTAAGATGAATGATAGTATATCAACAACAAGAAATATGTAGAAGAATGAGTGTTCCAGCTAAATATGTTTTGTTTAGTATAGATAGAAAAAGAAAATCCAGATAGTTCAATAGTTATTTTCATGATTTCTCGGGGAAATAGATTCTGATGAGCTTGGTAAGATTAGAGAAAAATCCAAATGGAAAATTGTAAGACCACTTTTTAAATAAAGCACATACTTTGGTTTAAGAGTTATTATATAATATAACTTATATCAAAGTGTCTGCAAGTGTGACATTGCTTCGAAACGTGAGTTCATATGATAAAGATCGTACATGTCAGTTGACAAGTAGAACTATCAAAGCTTAGTAAGGCAATTCGTTGTGCAATACTTCAAATTTATTGAACACAATAGACATTTTTAACCCTAGACAAAACTGTCCCATTTATAAACAATATTTCAAATGAAAAAAAAAAAAGCTCTGCCCCATTTTTATTTTAATTTTAAAGAACAGAAACTAAAAACAGAATGATTGTCGGCAACACAGTAATAGGCGCTATCGGGATACTTATACGCATACAATGTTCGCTTTCACTAGAACATCTCTTCTCGTGCTTTTATCATTTTCTCGCTCATCTCGCAAGCCAAACACATTTTATCAACACTTCCCCAGCCTTATTGCAAAAGTATTTTATTAAAGTCGGTAGGATTGCTCCCCATACCAAATCTTCATCCCCTCATGCTCATGGAACTCAGTGTTTACACTAAAAGTTGACTTCTTTCTTTTCTGTAATTGGATCTTATTGCTTCCTTCTCTTTCAAGCTTGTTACTCTCTTTTGTAGCATTCATCGCCATCTCTTGTCTTTTTGCTCTAATGGCTTCCTCGACTTGTTTTGTTCTTAATTCACAAGCAATTCGCCTGCTTTCCATGTCAACGTCATCCTCTTTTCTCTCAGCGAGTTGCTCTTCTATTTCTGGTTCCGTTAATGGATCTTCTTGTCTTATAAAGAATTTTTCAATTCCCAATTGTCGTCCAAGCGGCCTTTCAACAGTATCTGAAATTAGGTCCTCTATTTCAAAGGGATCATCGCATTCTTCACTTGTCTCAGGCCTACTCATCGCCCTGCTTTCGTCCAAGTCGTATGGAAATGGCGTCGCCGAAAGACATTGCTGTTCTTTATAGCAAGCTATAAGCCATTTTGGTGATACGCTACGGATTCCATTTTTTGCAGCCTGACTAACAACTTTGGGGACCGAGTTCCCTCTTCTGGGACCGTGCACGACATGGGTGATATTTCTGTCCATTGTATCTTTGACTATAGCTCCCATTGCTAAAGCTAGTTGAGCTAATTTTTTTGGTTGTACTGCACTTTTATCAATATACAGGATATTGTTTTCCAATAGCTTTCTTGACTGCACCACTTGAATTTCTTTAATCTCTCTTTCCAATATTGATCTAATCGTTTCTGCGTTATTCAATAGTCTTCGACTTTCTTTAGTTATATTTGGTGGTGCAATTCTGAATCGTTTTTTGGATGCTGCATATTTATGTTTGAAACGAAATGAATCTGCATTTATTATCGACTGGTTTGTCATTTTGTTGTGATGTATTTAAAAGCTACGCAGTAAAAAGAAAAAAAAATAGAAAAATGATTTTAACTGAAGTCACTACTTATGCAACACATTAAGAATATGCGAAAAACGTTTATTTATTTATTATGATAGTTTATCTTCTGCTCTTCTTTTTGCTAGACCCTTCATCGAAATCCATTTTTCTTTTTGCTTTACGTTCATCAGCTAATTATACGTTAGACGTTGGTTTTGAGGAGTAAAAAATATGTTATTACCTTGACGAGCATTTTCTTCTAAATCATCCCAATCTTCACCAGAGTCAGACATTTCATCAGATCCCTCAGAATCTTCAGAAGCATAAGAATCTGCTTCGCTCTCGTCATCACTTGAGCTTTCATCAAATTCTTCTTCGCTCATTGCAAACTCACTTCCGCTTTCACTTTCTGCTGAACCATCATCCTAAGGCAGAACTTATGAGTAAATTAAGAAAATCGTGTTTTAATGTGTACTTACATCTCCACCACCACCCAAAAAAGACCAGCCTCCATTTTTAAAAAAGTCTGCAGGATCGTCGTTGACTGTCTTCATAATCATACTCCAATTCAAGTTGACTGAACCTTCAGTAAATGCAACTTCTACCGAACTATGTACAAATGAGATATAGATATTTACATACCAAAACTTACTCGAGCCAGTCTTTCACATTATCTAACTGCGACATGGGAATTGTATTAATGTGGACAGGTGTTCTGTTAAAATCCTTAAATACAAAGACCATATCAAAATTTTTTAAGCCAAACTGAACACGCTCAAGATGGACCAATTCAACTTCATTCAAAGTGATACAAAGGAAGGGTGGGTCAGACAAATGAACAAGACAATCGGTGGTAGGTTGCAGTAATACGTTAGATCTAAATGGTACACCTTGGAATCCAAGTTCTCTAAAGGGAACATCCAATTCAACAGCACCGTTACTTGCTTCCGCAATCTTTTCAGCAAAGAATTTGAATTCCTTATTGAGTTGCGCTCTACGGCGACGTTCTTCTTGTTCAGAAGCCAATTCATCTTCATCGCCGTACATGTGACGACGTCTCTTATTTCCAGTTTCATCGTATTGTATGTCTGACGCTTCACGGTAGAATTGAATGTCCTTGGTCTTTTTCTTACCAATTAAAATCGGGTTCTTGAAATGAACGTGGATCAAAACTAACAATTCACTATCACAAGGCTGGAAGAACAAGTGTTTGACGTTGCTAAAGAGGATATTGAAGGAAGAATCGGACCGAATGGATTGATACTTGAGACCGTTTTGATGAATTTCAAGTTCACCAGGCAAACGCTTAGATTCAGTAAGAGGACGAACATAGACATCAGAGAGACGATAGGGTTTGCGACCTTTCACAATGTTCAAAGTGCCTTGCTCAACCACATCTGCCATTTCTCGGCGTTCAGTTTCCTTCTTGGTGGCTTCCTTCTTCATATCCGTAATCGACTTGAAAATTTCAGCCATTCGATATGTATCGGCACTTCTAAAGGTCAAAGCACGGACAAAGGTTGCATTTACATCATCAAAAGAAAAGTCTTCCTTTTTGCTTCCTGCCTGTCCAGGTGTTAAAAAGTTCAAACGAAGCATTACAAAGTCTCCTTCATCACTTTTGCTTGCATTTTTCAAAGTGGAAATGTGGAAAGGAACAGCCATACCGTACATGGGCAAGATTATTGAATTGTGCTTACGATCGACCACAATCTTGAGCCCCTTAGTTTCTCGTGGTAATCTAGTTTCAGATCGATAACTTTCAAAACGACGGAATACGGGCTTCTCTTCGCCATTGTCATTTCCAGACGATTCAGAATATTTGGCAAGGCCATCTGCTAACTTTTGGGCAAACAATTGCTTTTGGTGCTCCTTTCTCTTTTGCTCTTTTGATTCGTCTTCTTGGTCTTCACTTCTGAACTTGCTACGAAGAATAGCGGACTTGGCAATAGAGGATTCGCGTTTGGTACTTGAAGAGGAACCTGACTTTTCATCATTCTCTTTCTCCTCGTCTTTTTCCTTGTCTTCCCCCTCGTCAAAGAAATAAGAGATCTTGTTCAACTTCTTGCTGCAATCTGCTGTTAACACAACAGGCACATCATTAGTCACACGCACGGTGTCAACCAACATAAGAGCGTAATTCTTTCCACGCGCGTCCTTTGCTTTAGGGTTTTCGAGATCTGAAAATCCTACTTGGACGTTCAAGATCATACCGTTCTTTAATTCGCGTGTATTCTTTGCATTCAACACATAGCTAGCTTCACGGAACTCAATACCCATGCCGAAACCAACGTTTTTAGTAAAGTTCTTTTCGAGGTCAGGACGTTTGGATCGAACATGAGCCACGGCCTTTTGATAGATATCGCGGATCTTCACTCCCTCCTTGATGTTATCCAATATTTTGTTTTGAACTTCGAGTAAGAATTCATAATTCTTTTCTTGAACTTTGGTAGGATCAATAAGAAAAGTTCGACTAATGTTTGAGCAGTAGAACTTGAATCGAACACCCAAGCTACAAAGAATAGCTCCCGGGTAAAGTTTCTCGCTGTTGGAGGCTGCTGAAGATCTTAAATCATACTTTCCACCACTTTGGATAATAGGAGTATAACACCAATCTAATTCTTCCTTGTTTTCAACCTGTAACAGAGAAGAGATGAACAACTGTCTATCTATTTCTGTCTTTTTATATTTACTTCAGGTGGTAATTTAATGCGAGCTACTAACTTTGGATCCTCTAAAGCGCTCTCTGTCATATCGCTAAGCTTTTCGTGTGTAATCGGTTTTTCTTCATCAATCAGTGTAGACATTTCGGGAACAAAGTAATACTGCATTAAGTTGGAACTCACTTTAGCTGCTACGCGAACGGTTCTCTACAATAAAGTTTCGGTCATACTGGCCATTAATCGATTCTATCGCTTTTTTTTTTACCACTTCTTCTTCATCCTTTTCAGATAAGCAAACAGCAATAGCAGATGATATATCCACTTCTTCGAAATTTTTGTTATATGTTTCACATGCCTTCTTCCACTCTTCGACGCTTTTCCCGGTAAATTTATCTTTTACGACCACGCCTACACGTTTCTGTATATTTAAAATAGAGTCAACATATATATATATATATATATAGAGAGAGAGAGAGAGAGCAATGACGTTTCTTTTTTTTTTTTTTTACATTATTCAAATCTTCAATTACTGATTCGTATAAAGCAACGTTTTCTTCCATGTTTTTGCTTCGGCGAATGATATTGACAGGTATTTGTTTATCCCCTTGTCTTACAGTATCAAGCGTATCGGATTTCTTTTGGCTGCAAATAACAGTAACTTGGTCGGGTTTGATGATTATGACTGTTTGAAAGAAAGGGTAACCTAATAACCAAGTCTATGAAAGATTGTTAGATTTTGCTAATTCCTATTGTATATCCTTACCTGAAGAGAAATAGACTTTCTATAAGGATTTTCATAATCATCGTCACCAACAATGAGCGCAATTGCGTCTACATTTTGAAATGACTCTGTATCATTCTATAACCAAAAGGAAAAAAAAAAAAAAAAAATATATTAGACTGGATCTATATAAAAGAATTGGTTCTTTTACCTTCCATTTTGAGGCCAAATATCTTAACCTTCTATGGAAGCGTTTATGGTCTAATTGTACAACCGACATTGTAAGGTTGTGAAAGAATAAAAAAAGAAAGAAAAAGAAAAAAAATTCGCGTCTTAAAAAAATGTTTATGGCTTTTTTTTTTTTCGCGCCTAAAATTGCCCATTTGGTAGCACAGTTTTTTTTTTTTTTTTTTTGAAACAAAGATTTTTATTCAATGGAAATGTATATTCCACCACAAATACATCTTCTGCTCAAACTTTGATACCATTGCGCAGAAGAACAAGGATCTAGGGTGTCGGCTTCTGTATTAACAGGGAGTATATGTTGATGACATCTATCGCAATATTAGAATAGTAAATTACGATGATTGATGTTTACCGAATGCATAGATTTGTTTTCACGTCACCTGTGATATTTCTTTTACGAATAGGGTCATAATCCCCGATAATTTCTTTCTCAATATAAAGGCACGGCTTTGTGCATTTGTCTTTGTATTTTGCTGATATATTTTGGAGGTTAGGTATTGAATACCCTTTTAATGTGGATCTTAAAAGTGTAGACCATCTATTGTTTGCTATTATCATACAAGTTAGCTGCCTTTCTATTTTTTTTTCTTTTTTTTTCTTTCTTTCTTTCTTTTTTTTTTTGTACTTTTGGTATTTGGTTCTATGACACTCAGTTCGCTTAATAAATTGATTACTTCTTCTATCTTTATGGGTGTTTCGTTCTGTAGAGTCTTGGTGTATCGTTGTAATACTGGCTGTGATTCAGGTAAATGATCAAGCTGATAATTAACGTTGTTTGTAAATTGTATAAAATGTTGAATTAATGTTAAAATCTTAATCAAGTATCCCCTTGATTCCTTGTGAACAAATAAAACAGAGTGTACCGACTTGTCCTCTACATCTTTATAAGTCACACTCTTTCTTTCGTTATCTTACCTGTGACTTGAGATCTTTTTGAATGAAGTAGCATATCCCATTCATGCAATACCCATTTAACAAAGTTAAATATCCATGTAGATAACAATGTAAGAGACCAAAGACTATTAGGCTCAAATTCTAGATGAACTTGTTCTTTGTTAAAGACCTTCATAACATTTTTGTAATTTGAGCAACTGGAAATAAAACATTCTAATATCACTGGCAATTGCATCCCTCGTGATAGATTAATGCTTTGAATTTGTTTGTTTGGTAAACGATTCAACGCAGCCAGTGCTAGACCATAGGCTTTTTGAAGCTGTCCTACGTTCCATTCTTCTACTTGATCTTGACAATGAGCTTCGTAAGCAGTCAAAACATTGTCTATAATTTCTGTCGGCTTGTCTATTTCAACTCATTAAATTGCTTATTGGTTGTGTATACGCCCTTTTTACCTCCAGAACCAGGCTGTTTACTTAACCTGACAAGTTCTGATATCAAGTCTATTGTGTCCACATTATTGAATAGGCAATATTGGAATTTAGTGATCAAAGCATCGACTATTTACAATTACTAAATGCGATAACTTCTACTAAATGCGTTATAATTACCATGCTCTTCCTCAAGTGTATCGTGAGTAGCTCTAGCTATCCCAATTTTTCCTGAAACATGCATGTATAGTATATGTGTCTCATTAGGAGAGAAAACAAGGTCCACTATAGCATCTAAGCCTTTGGGTTCAACAATGCACCAAAAATTCGGCGCATAAGATGACGATTCATTGTTTTTAAGCAATCCTTGTTTTGATGATTCTAAATGTATACTTCCATCAGATAAGCCCATGACCATAGATCCATCCTTTATAGACTTTAAGCAGGTGATAAACTTTCCTTCTATATGTATATTCGACTGAAAACAAAATACATATTAACTATTATTGAGCAGTTATTTTGTTTTGGGGGCACAAACTTACAATGCAATTTTTTAGTGTGTTGCCTACGTCCAAAGGAAAAGAGCTCTCCCTTTGTTTCAATTCCCATTGCTGTACACATCCGTTCCACCCTTCAGGTGTCTCTTCTACCAATGGCTAAAAGTTAGAATACGTAATTTTTTGTGCTCATTTCTTGTTACTCCCTAAGCCCAAATACAGTTGAGGGTCATGATCTGTCTTTTTAAACCCTATTTGAGTTACAAAAAGATCATCTTCCTCTGGACATACGCTCGCTATCTGTCTGCATCGGATGCCCCCCTTTTTTTCCATTATGGGGAATTTGATGTCAATGGTGTGTATCTGTACTATCCTGGGTTGAGATGATGCATAATGTGTTGCCAGATAAATCACATTCCTTTCCAAAATAATTGCTGCATGAGAGATATGTTGCCAATTATCAATCCCAGAAAGAGACATGCTAAAACAACTTGCGTCAGATCGCTTCAGGTCTTGTTGATTCGTCATTGGGATATGTGCCGAAAAGCTTGAAAATAATGCGCCACTGCGTTGATAATGTACCGTAATTTCACCATGAATAGTTACTGTTAAAAAACCAAGATAGCCATAAGGGTTTCTAAAGTAAGCTTTAGGTTCACGCACTAGATTGTCTGTGTACTAAGAAAGAAAGGAAATGTTACAAGATAATTATAAATGAAAAAGAAAGGGGGGAGATTACCTGTCGTTCAGCATTTAACCAGATGAATGCAGCTAAGGGTTGTTTTAAGTCTACACTGTATTCCAGTTTCCAATTTTCAATAGGCCCCTGTGATTTGTTAGCAGAAATTCTTTGCTTTGTTGTTGTTGCTGTCACTTGATTTCTAAAATAAAGCTTACTTCAAGTTTCCAAAGAGCCAGCTGTCCAGTTTCATCGATGGAAGCAAATGCATTGCCCTTTTGATTCCACTCCATGTGAGTCAAAGCGCGCTGTTTGTGATGTTTTTGTATTATTTCAACATGTGTCTTTTGAACATAAATGCAATTGTGATTATAGAGATCACCAGCAATGAGGTGAATCTGATTTGGAATAGGCTGAATGGGTGCCGATATTAAGATATTTTGTTTAGAAATGGATAAGGCTTGAGGCGACTGTTTACAAGTAAGCGAGGAGAAATTGAAAAAGGAAGAGTATCTGGCTGCTTTATTAGAAGCGTTGGTATGTGAAAGTTTCTGTCTTTTTAAAGTAACGTGTTGGACCATAAAGAGGAAGAAGAAAAGAATAGACAAGGAAAAAGCTATTTTTATCTTTGTGAAACAGTCCCGAGATCGAAGGCTTTTTTTTTCTGTTTTCTATTCTCTTGTCTCGAACCCCTTCTTTTTCTTTTCTTTTCTCTATTTATTGACATATGGCGACGGCAATATTACATACAAAAATCCCTGCAGGCTCTAACTTTTCAGATGCATTTTGGGTAACAAAACACAAACAAGAAAAAAAAAAGTCTATTTACTAAAATTGTGCTTTTTTCTTTTGTTCTTTTAGGATGATAACTATAAAGGAGTGGACATAATATTCAGCAGATTAAAAAAATCAAAGGAAACATGTGAAGAGATAAAGAAGTTATACGAGTCAAGGTATATCGCATATTATTCAACAAGATTAGACTTTTGACATTAGAATTAGAGCACACATTGAACAAGAATACGGAGAAAGACTTTTAAAACTATCGGCTACTTCTAAAGTGGGAGAGTATGAAGAAGGAAGCTTTGCCGAAACTTTGTCCCGTATTCCTTCTACTCTTGAGACAACTGCTCGAGCTCATATTGATTTAGCTCAACAGCTCAGAGATCATCTTGAAATGCCGCTGGACGGATTTTTGAAAGAACAAAGAGATATACGCAAAACGGTAATTTTTAAACAATATCCCACTACATACATCAGTTCTATAATATACATGTATTGATGTCTTTACCATAGCAATATGCACATATCGAAAATTTAAAGCAACTCAAAAATCTACATGAAAACGAGGTTGCACGAGTAAAGTATTTGGAAATATTAAACACAGGATCATTAATATAATTTTATGCAACGTATAGGCAAGGGAATATTACTCGAAAGAAAGCACAAAACTGATTTCATTAGAGACACATTTTACAGTCGAGGTATATATTGTTTCATTGTTAAGTAAAGCAGATCACTAAATGCGTGTGTTTTTTTCCCTTAGATGGAAAAAGAAATTGAGGAGCAGAAAAAATTAGTTGTGGTTGCAGGTAAGACGTTAAATCTATTTTTATTGTCAAATACACCTAAACTTTTTGAAAACAGAACAAGTTTATAAGCGAGCCATTGACAATTTAAATGCCGTTAATGAACAGTGGATATATGATTGGAGACATAGTGCTGATGTCTATCAAGAAATGGAGCTCAAAAGAATTACTTATTTAAGAAGTACTCTTTGGTCGTAAGTGATATATAATGAGCTTGACTGTATGTTTATTAACAAGAAATGAATCGAATCGGTAGCTTTTCTAATATGATGACAAGCACATTCAATATTGACGAAGAGGTATACTTTAAATATTCCTAATTTCTATTTTTATATCTCATAAAAATATATAGTGCTGCGATAGAATACGTGCTGCTTTAGAAATTACGGACGTTCAAAAGGATATTGTTGATTTTGTGTACTCTCATGGAACAGGCTCACAACCTCCAGGTATAAATCAGATGCGCAAACTGAGACATGATCAAGTAACCAATCTCTAGCTATCACTCCTTATGAATCCTTTTATCAACCTGTCAATCGAGAGCTATTTTCTCACCAAAATTCTAGCGAATCATTGACACGTAGTGTCACCCTTTTGGCTAATCACGACGAGGAATTAAAATCAGTGGACATTCAACTTCAACAGTTGGAACAAACGCCAAGGGCTGAGGTTACACAGGAATCGACACTCGCCAACCATGGTCCAGAACCTGTGCAGAGCGCAATAGAAGAAGTGGAACATATACTAAATCAAAGTGGCATTCATGACAACTATATACAACCAACTCAATCTGTACCGCCTGTAATGATAGACAGTAATCGCGATTCATCAAATAATGCACCCACTGAAAATGTTTCAGTCGCGAAAGAAGAGGGGGCTGTTAACAAAGAAATAAACAACCAGGCTGTGTCAGAGGAGGAAGTAATAGAGCAACATGTATTTCACGAGCCTAAACCAGCGAATAATGAAAACTTCAAGTATAAGCCAATGCCTAACCCCAACTTTGCACAATTAGACACCGAGCAGACAAAAGGGGTACACACCCCACCTTTGCTTCAAAACAATAAGCATGTGGAAGAAAACGACGATGATGAAGAAGAATCTTGCGAAAATACAATGCCTCGACCTCCACCTAAAGATGAGAAATGGGTCATTTCGTCCATTCGTCGTCCACAGCAAATGCCAATTAAGCCAACCAGCAGTCCATTTATTCAAGATCCACTGTTAGCTCCTGTGAAGAGTATGACTGGTATGTCTATCGGTACACCAGAGCAATCCACTGAAGAAATCAAGACACATCAAGCCAAGGCCCACAAACCCGTTATCCCTCTCACCATCGACATTCCAAATTCAGTTAACAAGCATCCTCAATTAGCAGCCCATAAAGCCATTGAGGACGCAAGAAGATTCTCCCAAATGCCGCCTAATAATGTACGCTCTCAAAACCGCGTGGAGGAAAACGGTGGTATCCGCCCTGCACCATGGCAGGGTACAGTACACCCAGAGGATACGAGAAATGGATATGTATCATCTCACAATAATCATCAACATGGATACAACCGTTCTGAACAGAGCAATTTACCAGATTCCCACCATCAACAACATGGGGCTTATACTGAAAGACAACCTAAAATCAAGGCAGGCACTGATCCAGCGCCCAACAAACCTGGAAAAGAAGCCAAAAGCGGAGGTAGGTTTTCTCTCTTCTTTACCGGAGGCAATAAGAAGGACAAGAAGAAAGAAAAGGATAGCTATCCTGATTTACAACAGCACATTCAACAGCATCAACAACAAAATCAAACATTCCAACATGATCAACTACTCAACCACCATGCCATGTACCAACCTAACACTACAAATGATCTGAGTATGGATAATGAAATGCAATTTAGCCAACTTTCACAGGCGCCGCCTTTACATAATACCGCTAACCGATTTGTTTGCTACGTGAAAGCTCAATGGTCATTTGAGGCAACAGTAAGTAAGAAGCGGTTTTTTTTATAGCGTATATTCATATATTGGATAGATTGATGCGGAAATGACATTCAATCAAGATGAAGTACTGGGAATCATTCACAAACAGTCGGATGGTTGGTGGCAAGCTGAACGTTTAATAAGCGAAGCAGCTGGTCAACGAGGTCTTGTACCTGGAAATTATATGATTGATACTTCTATGTAACGCCATTCAATGAAGTGATTAGATTGCCCTTTTTTTTCATTTTAATAATAAACCTTTTGCATATATTAAAATATAAAAATTTCCTGTAAACAGGTTGTTTTGGGGGAATACATGAAATCCTTCGGGGCACCATAGTATATGAGCATTTAGATCTAAAAATTTAATGCGTCCTTCTTATTATCCCTTTCTCTCGCTTTCTCTATCACTTCTTTATAAGCTAAACAACTTCCTTCTACTTTAAATTTAACCACGCTTGCTTAGTTCTTAAAGCAACTCCAACAGACTCTCCATCAGATTTTATTTCATAACTTAAAAAAAACGCTTCTTTTCAAAATGACCCCTCAAGCTGAAATCAATACTATTTCTGCTACTCGTCACGACACCAAAAGAAAGCACAGAGAATTTTTAAATGAATGTATTTTGGCAGTTGCAGAGGAGGTATGAACGGAGAAGAAACGCTATGACAGTTCAGTTATTAAACATCGTACTATTGACAGGAACCATCAAGAAGGCTACGAACATTTTATGTGTGATCGTTTTTTGGAAGATCCAGTACATAGTAATGTTCCCTTTTGCCGTAGATTTTGCGCAACATGGAATATGTCAAAACACACAACGGCTGTTTTCCTCATAACCACAGTACACAAAGATTTGAGCTATCATCTGCACAAAATGCCGTAGCATTATTTTACCAGCTTAGTTACGGGACTTAGTTAATGTTATTGATGAATACGTACATGCTGGTAAAAGTACGGCCATGGAGATTTACGGGGAAGAATATATGAGACACCTGGCTCAAGAAGATGTCGAAAAAGAAAAAATATATATCTGTTGTGTACAGTCAGACCTATGGAAATTCGTGCATACCTGTAGCTTATCTAACATCCTTTGTGTATGTCATCTATCAATTTATTTCAATTGTCTCCAAAAAAAATTTGACTTATCTGATATTTATTTTCATGTGTCCGAAATTTTCTCCAAGGGTGTCCGGACATTTTCCTAAAAAGGTGTAAAGAGACTTTATTTAAGAGTATGCTCTCTACAAGGGCGACATTTTCAAAGAATTCGGTTATCCTTATATTCCACACAGCTAAAGTATGTTTGACTAAAACCTCTTTGATTAAGAGCAACATATTTACTTGAAATAATTCCCGTAAACACAAAAAGATATTTTTTTATTACATGTGTAGAAATTGATAAAGTTTCGATCGAACTTATTTAAACTGATACAGGCAAGGCATTTTATTTGCTTCTCCAGTATTACCCTTCTTGAAAACATCATGTGCATCCAAGAAAAGAAGAGTTATTGCTAATGATTCAAAATGTGTAGTGCGGGCACCCGAATTAACAGATTCATGATCAAGATGATGGCTTGAGACGACCAGGAGGTCACAAACCCCAATAGAAGTATGAAGTTTTGGTGTTTCATCACTATAGAGCATCATAACCTAAAATACTACAAGACTGAGTATTTTTACTACTTTTTTTTTTTTTTTTTTTTTTTTTTTTTTTTTTTCAATACATACCTCCAGAATGTTGTTTATTTGTGATAACACACAGAATTCATATGGGCATCCAGGAATTAAAAACCAAAGCCTTTTCTTTTAATGTAAAAGCAATTCTTAACTTTGTTGTTAAGAATGCTTTTTTTTCTTCCAACACTTTATCATCCCGCCAAAGCCATTCGAGCTACCAATCAATCCTTGTTGTTATAAGCGTAAGCTTTGTTCTGTATAAATAAATGCTCTTGTTAACATAGGACTGTAATTTCTTAGTGATAATATAGATTCATTAAATAGTGAAGCATTTTTATTTGGATTATTTGTTTATAAAAGAAAGTAACCAAAATAAAGATAAACTGAATGTTGAAGTCTTACTTGATTTCCTTGGTCACAACTAATAGTGAACATCTAGAAGATAACCTGGATACGCATCTAGACTTATCTGTCATATTGGCAATGATATGTCATCCCAATAAATACACTACAATTACATTTTATTCTGTAAAATTTAATGTATTTACAATAATAAAGATTTAATGGTATAATAAAAGAGATTGCATAGAAGGCAATGAGTAAAGGTCGTACACATATTTATACCTAATCATATGCTCATAGTTTTAGTAGAATACTTAAACTTCTGATTTTTTGCTCAGATATTTCGCCCACATTTTCTTTTCATGATTTAGAAGACAAGTCAGTTTGTAAGAAGCTCAAAAACGTAAAAGGGAATGCTTAAGCTAAGTATATAGTAGATATAGAAGTACGATTTCCAATGCTAATATCGTTTAAAATTTTAAGATAATCGCCCATTAGTGTTGCATATCATTTGGTTTAGAAATTAATTATACGTAAGAAATACATATTAAGCAAAGTTAGTTTAGAAGTAAATGAATATAAAGCAAATCGTGATAAGAAGAAACTACAATATTCCCTATTGCATAAAAAATCAGAAAAAAAAATACGTGTTTGAAGACATTACCTGTGAGTAATACTGAAAGGTATCATAGAGGCGGGTAAACACATTACAGCAACTGCTCATAATTAATTTATCAACAAGTTCTTCTGCTTGTGGTTCTGTTAATTGTAATTGGAATCTGTCGCGTAATTGAGACACTGTCAGTTCGCCATTTTGGAAGCAAGGTAATTTTGAGTCCTTGCACATCATCTCTGTCAACAAAAGAATGTTTTCACTGTGTTTTCGAACTGCCAAAAAAGATGCTTTCATCAATGCTTTATATTCAGCAAACTTTTCTCCGTGAACACCACCTAGGATATCAATATATTCCTGTGGGAGTTTAAATGGGGCCATTTCAAATCCCACAGATCCAGGAGAGTTTGAAAGCATAAAACCGAAATCAATGTCTTTGCAACGATTAATATTTTGTATTTTTTTTTCCTTCTCACTTACGTATTAAATGTCCTGCATCATCAATGAGTAAGTTGCCGTTGTGCCTGTCTTTGATTTGTAGTATATAACATGCAATCGAATAACCAGCTAAACTTCTCATAAAAGCGTCCTGCGCCTTTATGAATTCGTCTGAATCAGGCGGTCCCCAAGTCTATAATGCTGTTAAAACATATTGTTTTATATTCAATGTGTTTACCTTTTCAAAATAGTCATATAAGGTAAACACCGCCCCTTTGTCGTTCCATTCTCTTGTGTATGCTTCCTTCTTAATAGAATGAATAGAAACTGTGTTTCGCAAAGTTTCAATCAATCCTGAACTATCCGAAGTCACCAACACCCTAAAGCTGTGATACAACGAATTAATTTAGTATTCTTAAAGTGTTCTTGTTCAACTCACTATTTAACCCAAACATCAACGCCTGTATCCTCCCATATTCTTTGAAGTTCACGTATAAGTTGGATAGCAAACTGTTCTTGACGTAGGTCAGATCCATTCTTAACAATAACTGAAATTAGTCTCCAATTAGGCAGATGGCCATATGGAGATGTAACCCTCAAACGTTCTTTCTTCGCCTCCCAATTTTCAGACAATACGGCGGCTGGCATTATGTTAATACGCGTTTTCAAATTGGTAATATTTACCACTTGGGTCTTCCTTATTAACAACCCATGCTACGTGCTGCTCGTCTTCCAGCATATCTCCACCGGCGCCTTCTCCACCACCACCTCCAATACCACTTCCAACGCCCTCTGTTTTCATCTTCTTCATGCGCTGTTCTTCCAAAGCAATCATTTCTTGTATAATTTTTTGTCGAATTTGTTCAGTACCTTGTTTGAAGCCAGGTTTTGTGCTATTGGACAGATTAACACCTTGCTGCAACTGAGCAAGCATTACAGCCGCTGTTCTCATACGTTCAGCGTAATTATCTGCTGATTTTGAATTACGTCGACTTGTCACTGGGCTCGTCATTGAAGATGTCTTTATTTCTGGTTGATATTCGCTCATATCCGCCGAGATTTGCTTCGTAAGCTTCATTTCTTCTTTTGGGACAGAAAGTCGCTTTTTGATTTTTAATGTCTGTGCCTTTTTCAGTAATCGTCGCTTTCGATACAATGTAGAAGCATAACCATCATCCTCGAAGCTTAGTTCGTTATCCAGTACCTCAATCATAAGTAAATAAGGAGCCTAATAAAAAAAATCAGTATTTTTTCTACGGGTGTATCACTCTTTTTCTTTACTCTTTCAGCCGAATTTAACACAACAGCGTCCGAAGGGCTGATTCTCACCACTCGATGATGAAAAGGCTTGTCTGTTGTCGCAGGACACCAAAGAGGAAGACAAACCTCAGCTGGAAGATTGTGATTCAAAAGAGTCAACTCTGCATGAAGTGCGCTCATGCGGGCTTCTTTGGGTACAATGACTAGGCGAGTAGCAATATCCACCAGAGCAAGAACAAATTGCATCTCTGAACGAAAATAGTTGGATCGCAAAAGCATCTTTCGATTTTCAATGCTCATCCTCAAGAGTGTCTCCTGTTCTACTGAGCCTTCCTGATCGCTGTCTTCAGAGTCCGAAAGGATTGGTCTAACAGGGATATCTTCAGAGGAACAGTCGGATATGTCAGGTGTATGAGGCTCAGTATTAGTCGGTACGGAGGATTGTCCAAGCGCAGTGAGTTTCGGGTCAAACACAGAGATGCCTTCAAACTTGGTTTTGTCTTCTTGGATTCCATGTACTTTTTTGTTCAGCTTTTGATGAGCAGATTTTATGTATCGTGCTACTGAAAATGCCTTTCCTCGATGAAGGTCTTCAAGAGAAGGAGAGCTGTTAAAAGGATTAAAATGGACCTTTTTAGAAATCGGTAAATCGGGATGTGAAGCAGATTGATAAGGTGTGTGGTAAGGCAGAATTTCGGATGCAGTGGACCGTTTGGGTGGTATTTCTTCTTCTGTGGTATGGATAGCATTATCTGTCGTATTTCTTCGGGCTAGTGGTGGGTTGGATGTGATACTCAATGTTCGGTTTCTGCGGCCTTGGGCAATCGCAATCTTTCCTGCCGGACGGGTCATCAAAGGTTGTCCAATGCTGGCAAACATGGCTCCCAAGCCAACGAGTGCAGGTAATATGTTTTCTTTGACCCTTTCAGTGGGTGTTGATGGCAGCTGATTTGATTCGTGTCCATTCTCTTCTGAAAAAACGATTGCTTGACACCGATTCAGTACCCTTTTACACAGATCAAATGATCCGCCAGATGGACTAGCAGAAAAATCAGAGATATAGGCTTGTAGATACCATAGTGACTAATACAGATAAAAATAGTGAGCTCAATATGTAAGCAATTGTAATCAGATTCTTTTTTCTTGTTACCATGATCGCCATATGTGTTGATTTTTCGCACGTTTCTATTATAAAACATTCTAGTGCAACAGACTCTGAAGGCTTTGTGATCAAAAGATGTCTATATAATTATCAATAACAATACGTCTGATATATAATAAGACCAACTTACATCAGTTGAGGTAAAAAGAATTCGATTTCGGATGTGGGGAACTTTTTTAACTCGGAACAAAGATAATGCTGTATACCAACATTGTCTGAATATCGAAACAGATAGGACACTGCGATCCAAGGGTTGAAAAACTCGGAGGTAAAGAGCCGTAATAAAAGTGCATTCGACATGTATAATTGGTGGTTGCTTATTTTTTTCTGTTTTAGATTAAAAAGATTTGCTTTTGGGGTAATCTCTAATTGTTGTGCTCGTTAATTTTTATGCTGTAATATTTTTATTCCCTACTTTTTGAGCAAAAGTGAAAAGGACCTTTCTTTAAAAAAAAAAAAAGAAAAAAGGAAGAAAAAGTGTTGAGCAGATGCAAAGAAAACAGTGCTTGATTTTTACCTCATTACAAAAAATGATTTGGGCGGAATATGAATTTAATTCTGTCATGATCATATTTGGCAGAAAAACAGACATGTATTCTGCTTCCTTCCACCCAGTATATTTGTCTTTGCTATTTTATTGAGTATTAAGCTTTTGCATTCCTTTAATGATTAAGGATATCCTTCGGCAGAATCATCTGCAATTGGATTTTCGCTTGTACTACTGTAGATTATTGCATTTGTAAATCGATATACACCTTTTTCAGAAATTGTCCGGACACCCTTGGGGAAAATTCCGGACACACAAGAATAGAAATTCCGGACGCGTAAAAAATAAAATTGCGGACACGTAAAAAATAAAAATCCGGAGACTTCAAAAAAAAAAACCGGACAGTAGTGGAAATTTTTTTTGGACAATTTATTAAAAAAAACGGACATCTTTATTTCGGACTACGTTATTACAATGGTTTGCCCTCCAAACAATCATTGAATTTTGACACAGAATATCGACAGAAACCTTGCAAATCGCTAATATATATATTATTACAGGCCTCAGTAATCCTTGACGTCAGTGTTTCTTCCTTTAACAGTTTCTCTCTTTTCAATTTACTCTTACATACTGACCAAAATTGTTCAATAGGGTTAAGCTCCGGAGAATACGGAGGAAGATATACACAACCATAACCCCA
>JNDS01004450.1:0-11489 GCA_000697035.1 Rhizopus stolonifer B9770
GTCCGCAATTTTATTTTTTACGCGTCCGGAATTTCTATTCTTGTGTGTCCGGAATTTTCCCCAAGGGTGTCCGGACAATTTCTGAAAAAGGTGTATTTTTTACTTCAAAACAAAACAAAAAAAAATACTCAAATTGAACTTTGAAGACAATATTCTTCTTATATCATGTTAAGCGTAAAAGAAGTTGCTGCAAGTGCAAGTGTCGTATATTAATACCTAAACTAAAGAAAAGACAAGTCAGCTTATACGATTGGGTGCGGCGTGTCAAAGCAAAAGAAAAAGAAAAATCACATTTCTTCTCTTTGGCGATAATCGCTTTATTTCAACACGAAGAATTATAAAGTAGCTACAATTTGGTCTGTCATGTATATATTCATTATACAAACTTGGCTGTTAGTCTAAATTGTTCTTTACCATCTCTAAAATGTTCAATTATCTGGAAACTCTAGTATTGACAGGTTCCTTGTAAGCATAAAATACAAATGAATTCTTGCTGTTGTACTCAACAAAGGCCGTCTTTAGTTTTACACGGAAGCCTCTTACATTACTAAGGCGGTTGAGTCTTGTTCCTATTTTGAGTTTCTGTGTGACTGTGCTTAATCGTTGCGTCACCTTAAGAGAGTGCCTTCAACTTTTTCTTTTTTTTTTAACTTTCTTGTTAGGCCTTATCACCATGTACAGACCTCCCCAAAACAACTTTACAACAGTAGGTTTTTAACTACTTACATGTAGCTTTTATTTAAATATTTCATAGTTTGTGCCCTCGAACAACACGCCTCCCCCAATAAACAGCAGTCCATACCTTTCACCTAATGGCTCGCCATGGCAAAGACCGCCCAATGATCCATCTGTAAGCTGCCTTATTGATTATCTGAACTGATCAATTTTAGAATATATGGAAAGAACATCAAACAGCTGAAGGTAGAAAATACTGGTACAATAACATAACCAAACAAAGTACTTGGGAAAAGCCCGAGGAATTATTAACGCCCGAAGAAAAGGTTTTGAAGGCTTCTTCCTGGAGAGAGTACACAACTACTGAAGGAAAAAAGTACTACAGTAATGTGAAAACAAAAGAAACTGTTTGGGAAGTGCCCCCAGAAATAAAAGGTAATAAGAAACAGATTTATTTCATGTATTGACATCAACTAGAACAACTGGAAAAGGCTAAAAAAATAGCAAGCGAAATGTATGTCAAAAAAAAAAAAGTTTTTTTTAGCAATATATTTATGTATTTGAATAGAAAAAATATACCACCACCTGTAGTTACTCCTAAACCGACATTAGCTCAATTGGAACAACCTGTTGAATTTGACACGAGAGAAGAAGCCGAAAAGGCATTCTCTACACTATTGAAAGATACGGTAAGTTTTTATAGAGTACCCTTTTTTTTATTATTCTTAAATTGGTTTTTGTTTTAGGGTGTGAAATCTGATTGGTCCTGGGATCAAGCAATGCGTGCCATCATTACTAAACCCAACTACCGTGCACTTAAGACTATTGGTGAACGTAAGGCCGCTTTTCAAGCTTTTGTTGACTCCGAAGCCAAACGAGAACGAGAAGAAAAAGAAGCATTTGAACGGCATCAAAAAGAAAGCTTTATGAGCCTCGTAGACCGCCACAAAAATATTGTCAAACCCTATACGCGTTATAGTACTTTTGCTCATATGGCCAGTGATGATCCTGTATTTCAATCGATTGATAACGACAAAAAACGAGAAGCTTATTTTGAAGAATATATTCAAAATATGCAACGTACTGAAAAGGATCAATTACGCGAATTGCGCAAAAAGAGCATGGAGCGCTTTAGTCAACTGTTACATTCGATTCCCGATATCACATATCGAACACAATGGAAGGAAGCACAAACATTGTATATGGAACCTCATCTTGATTTGAAACAGGAGTTTCAAGGTATGGATATGCTCGATTTCTTATCTGTTTTTGAGGAGTACAATAGAACATTGTGGGAAGAACCTATGGCTGATTTAGCCAAGTTGGTAAATCAAAGAAGAAGAAGAGAACGTAAAGCGCGTGAAGGTTACAAGGTAAGCCATTGCAAAAAAGAAAACAAAAAAAAAAAAAAATATTTGTATCTCATATACCTTTAGACGCTTATGCAAGAATTAGTTGACAACTACACAATCAATGTGCGCACCAAATGGAAAGACATTTATCCGCTCATCAAAGACGATCCACGATATTTTGAAGCTGTAGGTCTTGCTGATTCTACACCTTTAGACATGTTTTGGGATGTGATTGACGATTTGGATGAACAACTCTATCAGCAAAAGAAGTTAGTCTATGATGCTTTGAAACGAGCCAATGTAGATATTACTTTAGAAACTTCAATAGAGGAATACATGAGTGTGCTAGACGAGACAGTGACATCGGAAGTCAACCAGGAAAATCTGGTATTTATCTTTGAGCATTTACAGTTAAAAGCTGAACATAGATTGAAAGAAGAAAAGAGACGACACGAAAAGAAACAAAAGAAAAGAATGGACATACTTCGTCATGCGCTCAAGAAACTCCAACCACATATTCAATTGGAGAATACGTGGGAAGATGTAAAGCCTATGATAGAAACGATGGAAGAGTATATTGAACTGAACGATTCTACATTGGCCCAAGAAGCTTTTGAAAAGTTTATGAAACGAATGAAAGAAAAAAACGAAGAAGACGATGAAGAGGAAGGCATGATTAAAGAAGAAGAAGAGGAGGAGCATCGAATGGTAGCTCATCGACGTAAACGAAGAGATTATAGTGTAAGTGATGGGGAAGAAAGAAAATCGAGAAGACAGAAAATATCGGGTTATGGAAGTAGTACTGAAGAAGGTGAAGCTCTTGATGCTTATGTCAAAAAGAGAATGTAACTTGCCGGTATGTGGCTCTTACTGTTTATTAAACTTTTTTCAAAAATAAATGGGTTACTTTTTTTTTTAAAAGAAAAAGAAAGAAAAGAGTGCAAATGAAGAGACAAAAGTTGATAAAAAATGTGATCAGACAAAGGAGATGAAGTAGAACAACACATAAAAAGAATTCATTAGTACAAAGAATTATAAAGTTAATTACTGTAAAAGTCTACAATGTCAAATTAAATCAAATGAAAATTGTCTTTGATATTTCGTATATTTGTACAATTCTTTATGTTCTAATCTTTATTTTAAGTGTGCTTCAAACTTGTAATATTAATTGTATTAAACTTTGATCCAAGGATTGAAGCCTGCTCGCATTACACGTAAAGCTAAGCAAAACAGACCTCCCACTGCCATTAGAAGACCTCCCCATATGGCAGCGTAAGTATAATTTGGGGGAGAAGAGCGATTAATAATAGCCGAAGCAATGGGTGTACCAAACAAGTAACCAAATGTGTTTGTAAAGTACAGTAATCCATTGGCGGCTGCAATATTTTCGTATCCAGCGATTTGGGGTAGCGATGCAGGGAACAGAGTAAGATAGCCCGCACCAAAGAAACCATAGAGAACAGCAAAGACCCAAATAGATGCCTCGGAATGAGCAGTTGTCCAAATAGAAAGTGAGAAGATACCTGCCAGAAATGTACAAATAAACAAACCATTGACGCGACCGACTCGATCGCTCACGAATCCGTTCGCTAGTTTAGAAACGGCATTAATTGCGGACATGATAGCAGATAGATTAGTACTAATCCAAGGATTTAGACTGAGTGAAGTAGCGTAGGAAGGAAGCAAGAAGGAAGGAACCTAGAATAAATGAGCAAAAAAAAAAAAAAAAAAAAAAAAAAAACAATAATAAAAGAAATTTACAAGATAACCAAAGGTAGTAATTAACCCAACAATAAGTAAGATATCAAATTGGGTATTTCCAAGTAACTGGATTTGTCTGCGAAGCATACTGTTGATGTTGTGTTCTTGTGCACGAATGTGAGGGGGAGACTTTACAAATATGGTAGCTAGTATTAAGAAAAAGAAAGTAATGAACCCAGAGATACGTAGAGCCCATCGATAATCGAGTGAAATGATCACAGCTTGACTAATGTTGGACATCACCAATCCCCCTATTCCTGATCCGCACATTGTGATACCTATAGCTAATCCTCTGCGACTCGAAAACCATTCCTGCGGAGCACTGATACAAGGAAACCAGACAAAAGAAGCACCAAGACCAAACATGACTCCTTGTGTCAAATACAAGTGCCAAATCTAAATTAATTAATATTGTACTCAGTAACAAAATGTCTTCACCTGGTGACTGATACTGGCCAACATGAGAGAGAGAGGACATAGAACTGTAGCAATACACAACATTTTGGTGTAACCTAAGTGATACACTACCCACTCATTGATGGGGCCAATGATAAAAAATAGTGCGATACAAATGGAGCCTATCCATGAAAGCTGGGTCATTTGATTTACATAAACATACTGGTTATAATGTCTTAAGAATAGTCCCCAAGAATAGTTTACACCATAGCTAAACAGATATGTAAATCATTTTTCTAAAACAGAAAGCACTTACACAGCAAACATGCCCTGGAAAAGAGTTAAATGTATTATCCCCTAATTTTTTTTTATTATTACACAAAAGCAACCAAAAACCACGGACCAAGCAGATTTACCACCATTGGGAGCATCTTCCACACCTACTTCTTCAATAGGCCTTTTTTCAATTGATTTTGTGTCCATAGTAACCTAAACAGATCACTAAATTGAAAAAAAAAAAAATAATGGACGTTAAAAAAGCAATTTTTGTAAGGGGCACCACATTAATCCTTATGAACACCCGAGAAGTCTAAACACCCCCTCCCCCAAAAAAAATGAAGCCACCTCTTTTAAGACACCACACCCGAAGATTGAAGTATGAGTCATAAATCTATTTAGAATCGCTACATGAGATGAAAGTCCATGTAGTGGCTTTTTGGTTAGAATCTACACTAATTCATTTCTCTATTTTTTGCTATTTTACTCTTCAATGAAAATTATTCTCGTATTAGTTTTTCACTGATCGTGCACCAATAACTTATGAATAAGATGCAATCCAAGATCAGATTAACGGAGAATTGACATGGGGAGAAATACCCAGATAAAGATATGTATTATAGTTCAATACATCTGATTATGCAATACAAAATATGTGCAGTCCTTCATTTGGTCCAGCGTTGGATTTATAAAATCTGATTGTTCATCGTTAAAAGATCTGGTTTTAAAGTTTTTATTGTTCGAAAAGATCGACAAACATTAAAATTTTTTTTAATTTCTTTTAGATATTTACTTTTCTAGCTAACTCGCTCATCATATCTAATAAGTCTTGTATCGTAAATTCTAAGTGAATACCAACATCAGGATAACATTGTTTAATCAAATTCTCCATCCTCTCATGCTGTTGAATAAACTCCTCTTGAATACCACGCCAAACGACCTGCAGCAATCCCTCTTCTTCTGAGAAATGTTTATCGACACGTTTGTAGAGTTGTTCCAAAGATTTTTTGATTTCTTTAGAAGGGTACATTGTAATTACTTTACGAAGTTGGGTTTTGTTATAGTTCATGTGAAACGAAACTTCCTCGGGCATACTGCTGGTCCGTGCCATGGTTTCAACACCTTCAAAAAACTCTAAAAGTCGACCTAATGGGCGACGAATAATGACATGAACATAAGAGTTTAAGCTGTTGTCATATTGTGATTTGGCATGTTTGATCCATTTCTCGAGAACGTGTAGTTTGTTGGTACGCAAAGTATGATACATGTGGTGCATGTTTTCTAAAAAAAAAAAAAAAAAAAAAAAAAAAAAGTCAAAAACTCTGTATAATTTACTCGTTTGTTTACCAATATACATGATAGTCGCATTCAACTGTTCTTTATCGTCACCCGTCTGATCACCTTCTCTTGCAATAGTTTCTAAACTTGCCATCATGGCTTGAATTACCTTTTCATAAGCTACATTTACAGTTGCTCGGGTTCCTGATTCAGGCTGAACATGGACTGCAGCTACTTCAAGTCGCATGGCAAAGATTGGGAACGTTCTAAAGAAACTCAAAACACCTTTTCGCTTTTTGATGCTCACTTTAGTTTCTTCTATATTACGCACTTGATCACCAATAAAGTTTTCAAACATGCGAGTCAGTCGTTGAGACAATGAGCTACATAACTTTAAAGCAAACTCTTGATCAGAACCTTCCCATTTTTCTTGCTGATATTCAACAGCAGCCAACATGCTTACAGTCAAACTAAGAAGGAGTTAGATAGATTCATTTACAATTTTAAAAAAATTACGTGGGATCTGATTTGACACCATATTCAAGAAGGTTGACTATATTGGGTTCCATTGTTTCAAAAATCATTTCCATCCAAGACAAAATCTTTTTTGACATCTTGACATCTCTCATCTTGTCGCGTCTACTGTATAACTCGGATTTATTAGGTACTTGAGAATAGACCATGCCACGTTCTAAAAATGAACGCGTATTCGTCAGCTCAAAGAGGTCGCTCATATAATTTTGCTCTCTGCAGAGAAGCATAATCGATTGTTTCATCATTTGTGCAAATGCCTATACAATGTTAATCATTTGTGAATACTTTCTTTTTATTACCTCGTCCGTTGCCTTTTCATCTTCATCAATACTAGATCGGGCACTACTAGTACCTTCTGTAGATCCACGCAACATATGACGATATCTATGTGGTTTCAAATCTTCAGTACGTATAGGTGCATAAGCTAACGCACGAGCCTGGCGAGATTCTTCAGGTTTAAAGACTAAAGAAAAGATGAGTATCCATGGTCTATTTAAAAAAAAAATTACGGTATTCTAGTTCGTCTATATCTCTTTTACGTAAGGAGCTATAGAAGTTACGTGTGGCATCAATTAATTCCCGGACATCACGCTCGTAAAGAGGAGCCATTGCTTGCGCATAACACTTTTTTTTTTTAAAAAAAAAAGGGGGGGGATCAGTCAACATCTACCAGCAAAATTAAGATAATCTTACTCTTTGTAGTTCGCTATACATTCTAGGCTCCATTTCTTTTTCCCAGAGATTGAAACCTTGATACTTTATCAATTGGTCTTCCACAATCTCATGAGGAACGACGGCAATAGGCACATTTTGGTTTTTTTTATGGTTTGTAGGCGATCTTGTTCTTATCTCTTGGTATATTTTAGCCTTTTTTTTTTAAAAAAAAAAAACATATATATATAATTAGGGCTGTATTTGTTATCCAGGAACCTTACTTGTTGTTCAAACTGATCTTTCAAGAACTTAAAAACACGATCACTAAATCGATTACCGTGCACATTATAAGTCTCTAATCGCTCTTGTACGGCGACCATATCCTGCAAGCCATCTGGAAGTTTTGTTTTCAGAGTTTTTTGCAGAATTTCTGCTGATTCTTGAATACGAATTACGTCATCGGCAGTGTCCATTGAGTCATATTGTAAGCTGTCTAAGCATCTCTTGGGTATAGAAATGGCACTCTATCTTCTATTAATATATATACACATAATTCAACTATTTACGAGTAATTCATCTAGTTCGGATATGAGAGATAACTGGTTGCTGTTTAAAATTTGAAGCGCTCTATTTTGTATTTCAATCTCGCGGATATCGTCTCCCATACTCTACAAACAAAATTAGAGAAAACTCTATATATATTATCTTACATTTAGTTCTGCAGCATAAAGAGACAGCCAGCTTTCCATACTATCCAACTCAACTAAAGATGTATCGATGTGATCTACAATCGATCTCACTCTTTCATCCGATTGTATAATAGCGTGTACATTGGCCTATCAAAACTATTTAATAACAGGATTAAAAAAAAATAGTTATTACGGCTTCCAAGGCATGTAATTCACCTAGTAATCCCTTTTCAAGAACTGCCGCATTGCCATTGGCTTTCCAATTGAAATCTGTCAATAGTTCTTCTACGTTCATCATAAAGGCACGTTCGGCCAATTTATCTTGTATCTCTTCTTCCTTTTTTTGTCTCTCTGTTTAATTTGTAAGTCTTTTGGTATTTGTGAAATCGTAAAATACCTTTCTCTTCCAAAACCTGCCTTTCCCTTTTTTCTCTTTCTCTTTTTGCCTCTCTTACTTTACGCTCTTCATTCTGTCTTGGCTCATGTGTCTCTATAGTAGAGTGAGTGATTGATTGATTACTCACCACCTTACCTGCAGTCATAACAGAAGCTGAAGAACTAAAAGTTTTAGCTACAGGAAAAAAAGGCAAGACGGGAGTCACAGGAGTAGAAGGTACTATAGGTGTAGGGGGTATAACAGGTACGGATGATATGGATGATTCTCCTCGATGAATTGTGCTGATTGGTGAAACAGGAGATTCTTCTGTAAGAGTGGGTGCAGCAGGATCAGCCAAAACTGGAGCATATTGAGTTTTCTTTCCTTTATTTTTAATTCGATATACTTACATCTCAAGATACGTGGCTCATCAATGTTTACAAGTTTTGGCATACGAGTAGCATAACGTCTACAAAACTGTTACAAGTGTTAATGATAGTTTTTTCTCTTTCTCTCTTGCTTTAATTTATGCATTACATCAATCAAAAAGGCCAAGAAAATCATCTTGTCTTTTCCTTTCTCGACAGCCCACAAGTATACTTTATTTAGTGAAAGTGAAAATTGATGAGCCTAACAAAGTGTGTTGGTAATGAATGATTCAATAAAGAACAAACTTACATCGACAATTTGAATTTGTTTAATATCTTCCAAAGCCCAAGATCTTCCAATACTGAATGCTCCATTCTGGTTTCGCTTTATTTTTGAAAGTCGAATGGCACTTTTTTTCTCTAACAATAAAAATTGAGTATTGCTGCTATTGAGAGGCTAGTTATTACGAGTTAAACATAAATAACGAGGTGTTCCACTAATATCTTTGCTGCCATCCGATGACTGAATGTCTTTGTATGTTTTGACGTGAACGATCAGCTTCTCCGAGGAACCTTGTGGATATAAACTGGTGATGAGTAACTGTCTTATGCTGTCCATGAAGAAGAAAAGTGATTGTAATTTGTATTCAAACGCCTACTCAATTTTGGTATAATGCGTGACTTTCCCCCCTTTTCAGCCAAAATGTTCATCCTCGCCAACTCTCTTTTTTGAATATTTATATATTTGATTTAGATGGTAGAGAACGAAAATGATGAAGAGAAACAAATTAACTTATTTTGTAGGTTGTACTAGCTGCTGCAGTAGTTACAAAAAGTGGAAAACGTAAAATCGAAAAGACAGATGACTACACACACATACACACACATTGACACACTCACGTTTTTTTAGCTGTCGTCTCTCGTCAGTTTCGCCAGATGCCACGTTCACGTATTGAAGGATTATTGGCATCCTTCCCTAAGCTGACAGGTACCGGGCAGCAACACACCATCGCTGAAAATGAGCATGTGCGCTTTGTTTATCAACCTTTGGACGAGTTATTCATAGTGTTGATTACCAACCGTCAGGTAAGAAAAAAAAAGAAAAAGAAAAAAAAAAAAGAGAAATCACTCAAGGTATGTTGTTCTCATCATGTTTTTGAAAATAGTCGAATATTTTACAAGACATTGAATCACTTCACTTGTTTGCTCGTGTGGTGACTAACATTTGTCATTCATTTGATGAAGCAGACATCTTTCGTAATGCTTTCGAGTTGTTGTGTGCCTTTGATGAAATTATCTCTGTTGGATACAGAGAAAATGTGAACTTGTCTCAAGTTAAGAACTCTATGGAAATGGAGAGTCACGAAGAAAGAATTCAAGAAATTATTGCGAAAGTAAGAAATAGTTCAAAAAAAAATCGATCTAACGTGTTTTATATAGAACAAAGAAGCAGAGGCAAAAGAAGAACTTAAGAGAAGAGCTAAACAGTTTGAAATGCAAAGAAAAGAAGCTCAAAAACGAGGTCAAGAATTCATGCAAGGAAACTTTAAATCGAGCAACATGTTTGGAGGAGGAGGAGGAGGAGGATCGGGAGCAGGAAGCTTTAGTGGGCAACAGTTCTCTTCATCTTCATTCGAATCATCAGCACCCAGCAATATCTCAAGAGACACTTACACGTAAATGACTGACCCTTTGTTTGGAAATAGAAACTAATCTTTTCATAGTCCTGCGGAGAACGTTGTTAGTGCAGATGCCCCTCCAAAACCAAAGGGTATGCAACTGGGCCGCAAGTCCAAGACAGTCAATCTTTTTGAATAAAATTTAGCGTGTTGTTTTATTATGGGTTATTTTAGTTACAGTGTTCATACTTCAGATTCAGACAATATTAGCTTTTTTTGGGCGAATTGAAATGTAAATCCAGACATTCTGTTTATGTTTTTGGGCGAAAGAAGAATGGAATGTTTGGGAAGAACTAGGTAAAAATTAAAACGCGTAGAACTGGTGTTACTGGAATTATCTACCGACAGTTAAAGACAATACAGAATTATGGCTGTCTCTTGCTACAATGGGTGGGTTTTGGACGTCCAAAATTATATAGTGCCATTTTTATCTTACAACTCTATCTAATAATTTTTTAAAATACAGATTTGTCATTCATGTTAGTAGATAGATCTAACTGAAGCTACCATCGGCTTCCAGTGTTCTCACTTGCCAAAATTGTGGGATGATATGGCGCGATGTAAATGCTTCATAGAGCATTCTCAAAATCACCCAAATTTCATTGGATACAGTTGTCCTGTAATTTTCTCAAGAAAACAGTAATATTAAAAAAAAATTTACATGGACATATCGAACATGATTTCTCTTTCAAAGTGATTCAGATTTCCACAAAACTATATTTAACTTTTCTATCTGAATCTTATTTTTGATTCGTCTAAAAAAAAACTAACGTTATCTGAATTTGAAGTGTAAAAATTATACTGAGAGAGTTTATACTGTATTTCCGCCGTCAATTGGTCACTTTTTTGAGAAACTTGGTCACTTATTAAGTTTCAATTGGTTACTTTTCTAAGTCTCAATTGGTCGTGAAATGTTTTCGAAATAAAATTAACTTTTCTTATTGATAGAACGGTACTTTATTGAAGTTGTGAGTTGGTGATAATATATAGTAAAAGTAAAACTTACGTTCTCTCGTGTGAAATATAGGTAAATAAGTATTATAACGAATTTGCACGTTATATCACACACGGAAGAAAAGAGAATAAAGTGACAAAAGGGGTTTTAAAGTTGTAAAATACACAGGAGAGTGTAACTACCGTTTTTTGGAGAATTTGTGCAGTGTTCATTTTAGTCGGTCTATTTCAGTCGCTTTTTGAGTTTCAATTGGTCACTTTTCTGAACTTCACTTGGTCACTTTTCTGATCCTCAATTGGCCACTTGCGGTATCTTTACTTGGTTTTCGGACGTATTCAAAAAAATTTCTGATCCCCTTTTTTTTTTTCAGATGTTTACAAAAGAAGATTCAGACAATTTCAATTTTTTATTGGATGAAGTTGGATTTTATCTTCAGACATTTTCCCACTAAATTTATGTTCATTATGGCAATAAATGTTGTTCGGGCCGGGTGGCG
>JNDS01004452.1:0-10054 GCA_000697035.1 Rhizopus stolonifer B9770
AAAAAAAAAAAAAAAAAGAAACCTTATGTGTATGTATGCATGGATACGAGCCCTTTTTTTTTTGGCTATAAAATGTTTGTGTTTCTTCAAATAGATGAAATCATACATTACACAATCGGGTCGTTCCGTGAATATGATGGACTCGGTGCCATGGTGGGGAAGGCGTAAAATAAAAGAGAATTTTTTTTTACTTTTTTGGGGAGGAGAACAAGACATTGAATATATTAAAAGGTATTTAATCCTCATTATAGGTTATGTTCTTTAAAGAATAACCATGTGTAAAGATGGTATTTGTTATTATAATCAAGATGAAATCTTTGGCACCACGATTACGTTGAAAAAACACTGATTTATTATCATTGGTTTGAACTACCAAAAGATGGCTGTGTGATACAGGTCTGTTGTTCCCTTTGTTTTTTTTTTTTTAAACTCTCTAAAACAATTATGCCGTCTCTATGTGTAGAAGATGGGGGGGGGGCAAACGTATCCGGTACAGGTACTTTTTCAGTAACCAATAAGAAAATAATAATAAAAAAAAACCACGTTATATGTTCATCTCACTTTTTTCTCTTTTTTTTTTTTCATTTTTACCTTTCTAGACCTCTCACATATACTCTCTCCGATTTAAAACAAATCTTTTTACAGTTTCTTTATTTTCGAAGAAGAGAAAAAAAGTTTAGAGGAAAGAAATCGTTTGTTTAAGAAAAATTTGCTATTATCCGAAAAGTTCTTGTGTAATGAAACGCATAAAACTTGCCATTTTAAGACTGAAAACCGCAAGAAAACTGTTGGATGTTTTATGTGTTTTGCCCGTGACACTCATAGTCACTAAAGAAGTATATATGACCTTTTTCTTCTACTTATTGTTTCGCCTCATAAACACGTAAACAACTCCTTCAGAATGATAAAAGAGAGAGAGAGAAAGAGAAAGAGAGAAAGAGAGAGAATATGAAAAAGTGATTTATTATATGATGCATATATATATTTATTTATTTGATGATAAAATATATTTTGCTTCTCACGCTACTTTTTCTTCAGGATATCGTCATCGGATTCATTCTTTTTGTATTGCAGATGAGTGACACACTTGTACAACTCCAGTTGTAACAAACCCATCCGGTATTTGAATATAAATACTCACTCTCTTTCCTTTCTTTCTTTTTTCTTGTTATTTTTTAAAAAAAAATGGCAGCTCATATTGTTCAAAAGGTAGCCAACGTTATTGTTTATCTATTCTTTTTGTCTGCAACAGTGTATTCTATTGTTGGACCTTCTGAAGGACCTGAAGGAGAAGGACATACTTATATCACACCATGTAAGAGAGGGGAGATACAAATAAAACTAGAATAAAAGCTAACTTTCTCCCTTTAGCTTATTGGGTATCTTACATCTGGACTTTGATTCATACACTCTTGGGCGGTTTTGTCATCTATCAATGGTTTGAACCTGCACATGAAGCAGCTATTCATGGTGTCGGATGGCATTTCGTTGCTTCTGTTTTGTTTAGCTCTATCTGGTTAGGTCTTTTGGTAAGTTTCTCATCAGAGAATAAGCGTATTGTATATAAGATATTGATTAGCTTCATAAATATATATATATAGAAAAGTGGCCATTATATCATTGGATTTATCTTTGTACTCATTACTGCCTCCTCTGTTTCATGTGTCTTTTGTAAGTACTTTTTTTAAAAAAAAAAGGTCAGCAGCTCTAAACCATTATTGATAGACAAGCTCACAAAGGAATATCCTACTACAAGTTGGTTCGATAAATTGTTCATCCACGCCCCCTTCTCCTTATGGCACGGATGGATTGTCTTTTCTGCTGTGATCAATCTCTTCCAAGCCTTTACCCACCTCCGACCCGAGGGCCCCACTATCATGGTTCGAGTCTTTGTGATCTTAGCCTTGCTCTTCTTGACCTCCACTGCCGTTGGATATGTTGAATATAAAAAACACAAGGGTGACATCACAGGTGCTGTTGTGATCGGATTAGGTTTATTAGCCATCTTTACCAATCAACACGATCCATGGATTCACTGGTCTGCCTTGGCTGCTGCTATTATCACCTTGGTTTACCCTATTCGTCCCTATGCTTTTAAGTTGGTCGGACGTGATTCTGATGCTGAAAACGCACCTCTTCTCGGTTAAAAATAAATAATTTTTTTTTATTAAAATATCATGAAAATCAAAGTTAAAAGTAGGGCTAATAAGCCTAAACTGAGTATACTAAAGACCATGTTAAGATAAGCAAAAAGATGTCTTTCCTTGAAATAGAGTAAAGCACCAATCCACCAACAGGGGAAAAATAAAAATCCAAACAAAAAGAGTCCGGCTTCCCAATAAATCCAGACAGCTGTCTTTGCTCTAAATACCGTCTTGTGTTCTTGTCCCTCTAAATCAATATAAACGGCCGAAAATCTGGCGGGTATGGCTGCTAGTGATAAGAATTGGGTGGTGGTTAATGAGGATTGTGTGGATAGCGTAGGCGGAGCGTGAAATTCTAAAAACAAAGGTCGAAACAATTGGGATTTGACTCTACTGGGTGGAAATGTTTTTCTTTTCTGTCGATTTCTCCAGGATGATTTTTTATCGATACCATAAGATTGTCTAGAGACACTTGAAATACTTGACCATCTTCTATTCATTTTTTTTTTGAAAGAAAAAAAAAAAAAAAAAAAAAAAAAAAAAACAAAACAAAACATGTGGAAAAAAAAAAAGATCGGCATAAAATGTAACGTTTATAAGTTAAACAAGAGTATAATCGTTATTTTTAAATTTGGAAGTAGTCATTTGAATTTTTGATTTAAGAGAAGCAAAGAATCTATTGTGCCTAAAAGAGTAAAGAAGCATCATCAAGACACAACCAAGTAATAACCAAGAAAGACATTGTGTATAATCTTGAGTTATCATTTCTTCCTTTTCGGTTGTGGACTCCATGACCTTTTGGCCAAAGAATTCACTAGTCACTAAACCTTGAGCCAAGGCACTATGGCCTGCACCCGTCATATGAATAGAATCCCACCAGAGATATTGATTGATTTCAGTTTGACATTGTCCCTGACAGACATCCCAATAGGCTTCCTCTACATTTTCAATATGTGCAGCAGAGGGATCTCCGAGTAAATCACTAAACATCGAATATGTATTATAAAACTCAAGTGTCGCATTCTCTTTCCATTCTTCAACACTTTCTTCTAAATCCACGTTGAATTTCATAATCTTTTCCTTGAGATCTGGGTGTGTTCTTGCATAAGGTGAAAAATCAAGAGCAGGAATACCCATGATTAAGATACGAGCTTCAGGATTTTGTTGGTGAATAAATGTCTAAGCAGAATGCTTCATAAAAACTTCGTTTCATTGCAAGTATTTTATATATATACCACTTGGTCTTTTATACATTGGATCCATGTGTTGTGTTTTGTGGTTGGTTCTTTTGATTCGACAATATCAGTTGTACCTAAAAAGATGACATGTATGTCTCCAGGTTGAGCATTGGATTCAAGCACTTGCTTTTGAAGCCAACTAGAATGTGTTTGGCTAGGACATATCTTTGCTCCAGATTGTGCAAAGGAAACAAGTGGTGTGTTCCATTGTTTGGCAATAATTTGACTCCATAAGGGACCGTTGGTTCTTTTTTGTGTTGTGATATCTATATATGCATTAGTTATTTCTTTTTACAACGAAGACTTACCAGAGTAAGAGTCACCATATACGATCAAAGACATTTTTATTTTATTTTGTAAGTACAATAGGGGAAAAAGAGCGAGAGCAAAAATATCTCTTTTTTATTCCTTTTTTTTTTTTTTGTCCCTCCGAAAAAATCACACCACGTCTTTTCAGCAAAAAAGAAATTGATTTAAAAATAGAAAATCAAACACTAGTTTTTTTTGAATGTTTCATGAATTCAATTCAAAATTCTCAAACAAAATAAATAAATAAATAAAAAAAAACAGTGTATTAATATATTCGGTTATTTGGATTATTATGTTCGCAGCATATATGTAAATGAATTAATTTTCAGCCCAGACTATTTTTTTTGGAAAAAAAGGTGGCTCCTTGTCCTACATGTGTATCATTTCCAAAATAAAAAAGCCCTCGTCTACAAAAAAAAAAAAAAAAAAAAAAGAGTGAGCCAAACAGTCTATTATAATATATTAAACATTAAACAAAAGGGTGTGGTGGGGGTATAACTAGAAAAATCTAGGTTCATTGTTATTATTTGCAGGAGGAGGAGGAGGAGGAGGAGGAGGATATTGTTGATAGTATGGATTCAAATTTGGATTCCAAGAGTAATTCGCCGGCAAAAAGTGTAAGTTTGAAGAAAAATAATCCATCATGGTAGGCGTATAAACAAAATCCGAAAAATGCAAATCCTGAGAATAATTGTTCGTCTGTAACGGAATTTGTGGCGATTCGATCTCGACCATTGTTTCCTTGAATAGGGACTTTATATGAGTAACTAGAGCCCGAACATGTTTATGATGCTTAACAGGCGAATGCATCAAGAGGTCTGCCAGCCTCTTTAAGTTCTGCTTTGCCCCTACTTCTTCCTCTATCCACTGACTATAAATCATGGTCACCATCATCAAACTCTCCAATGAAAAATGACACCAGCTCTGTTTGAGTGCCACCCAACATTCGAGCAATTCCATCATTGTCGACGCCGACTGAAGACAAGTCTCTTTGGATATCATCTCAATCGTCGATCTTTCATCTGGGCATTTCGAATAAAACAAATCATACAATTGGCAGAGCGAAAAGTGATATTCAAAGTTGAGTTTAACGCACCCTTGTTCTCTAAACGAAAGCGTATCCCATTTCCTACGCTGGTGATCCCCGGGCTCGTAGTGAAAATAACTCGGCAATTGCGCATACCAGTCCTTGAGCTCTCTGTCAATGGCCGACACATGACTCAACAGAGGCTTTTCTTCAGAGGTTGTACTGATCATTCGTTGATAGATGCGCGTGATCTTGAACCGATGGATCATGAATTTCACTCGAAACAGACTTTCCCCCTCCTGCTCGTGCTTCATCACCGTCGGAAACCTGACTGTGATTGTGGTCGGTAAAGAAAATGGCTTATCTGCATGCACCGTACCGAGCGTCTCCAGAAAGTAAAGCGACCAAAAGTAACGGCGGTGCCTCTCTTGTTCATGGACAGAGCCAGAGGACTCGGTGTTCATCTTGAGATCAAGACACATACGGATAGCCAGACCCAGATAGATATAGGCCTCTGACTCTACTTGCGGGATCCCGATGGCGTAAATATACATAATCAAGAGACTGTGCATGGTATCTACGCTTGTCTGAGCGAATCGGCCCTTGATGAGCTCTTTGGCTCGTTGAAAGAAGGGTTCGCTCACCTGGTTGGGGTCTCGACCAGGAAAGAGCCCATGAAAGATCGCGGCGTGTCTGGCTGTCCAGGCAAAGGTCGCGTTGGCCAAAAGCGGGTCGAGTTTGCCCTGACGGTATCGTTCGGCAATCGAGTGGTCGGGATCTGGACAGGGCAGACAGAGAAAACAGGTGCCGTAGATCTTGATCATCTCGTCCATCGTCTTTTGATCGCATTCGACTATCGTTTTATTTTCACACAAAGGCGATGGCTGGCTGGGCTCCCAGCTGCTGTAGAGTGGGAAAGATTTGATCCGGCTCTTCCAGAGTTCCTTCTTTTTGAGAATCGTGGCTGTATCGGTTGAGCTGGAGGATTGTGAGGAGGCGTCGTCGGTAGATGTTGGCATCTCAAAGGGAACAATCCCCGATGATAAAATATCATGAAGGCTTTGGAGAGAAACAATGTTTGTGTCAATTCGGAGTCCACGAGGGGTTAAAGAAAGTGACCATTGTGAGGGTGTGGTTGTGGTTGTGGTTGTGGTTGTGGTTGTGGTCAGTTCTGATTTGGGTGGTTCGTATGGAGGCTCAAAGCCTTTGATATTACTTTCAATAGATTGTATTCGGTCTTGAAGGTTTTGTACGGTTTCGTTCATTTTCATTAGGTTGAATAAGTCGACTTGAGTGGCCGATCCGTCATAAGAACATTCGGCTATCATATAGTGTTATTTGTGTTCTTCATTAGAGTATCTACCTTTGGATTGCTGACATCGAGCACATTGTGGATGTGCAAAGTCACATTTTACTAGCGAGAGGAGTCAGCTCGTATGTCTGGGTATGTTTGTGCTTTATTACCTTTTTTTGACCTATTTAATATTAGCAAAATAAATATTTTTTTTTTCTCTTACCTGCATCGTTCACAAGCCATAGTCATTCTAATCTTTTTGGAAGGATTACTGCCGCTTTGTTTAAATGCCATCACTGTGTATATGTATAATATAAAACAATTTAAAATTAAAAAAAGAAAAAGAAAGGGTTAAAAGTGGACATTAAATTTATGAGAAAAAAAATATGGGTCTTAAACTTTTTCCCTTCCCCACTTGCTTAACCCATTAGTTGAATAAAAAAAAAATTTTTTTTACTACGAATTACAACGGAAAAAGTAGACATTCTCTAGTAATAAACAAACATTAATAAAAAATGACGAATTGAAAAAAATATTTGTACAGCATTTAAACAGGATGGAACTTGGAAAGTGCTCTTAAAAAGAAAGAAAACAACTGAGAGCCCCCCTCCCTCCCATAAAAAAACTAAGAGCAAAAAGTTTTGACAAATTTGCAAACGAAATTGCTATTTGGACGCCCCTAATCTTTTTCAAAAAATATTGTTTATCTCGATCTTTTTACCCAGAGGAGCCATACTCATCCATCGAAAACAACTTCAAATATTTCAAAGACATTCGTTCTGCTAACGAAGTGTCGAATAGCAAGGACAACTCATTTGGAGACGTCAGTGAGAGTGAAGAAGAGTACGATTTCGACACAGGATATCCCAAAATATCAACCTTTGATTCGGTTAAAGAAGCCAAAGAGTATATTGTGGGGTATACACGAAACAAAAACAAAAAACGAAAAAAAAACTTTTATCGTCGTTCAAATAGGAGCAAAAAGACTGGGCTTTTGCAGTCAATTAATTTTGCATGCAACCGCTTAAAGGAAGCCCTATTGAAAACTAATGAGGCCTCTAAAAAACCAATTTTAAAAAGAAGAGATTGCAGTGAAACGGCAGATGTATAGGTTCTTAAGGTGTGCACGGAATTAGCGAGACAGAATAAGAGAGAGATTTTATTCATTTTGAAATTAAACTTTTTTTTTTTTTTTTTTTTTTTTTTTTTTTTTTTTTTTTTGTATAAGGATTATATTACAGTGCTCACGGCTTCTATGTAAGAACTCTTTGCAAGGAAGCTTGTGGTGGTATAGGCGCCATAATATGATGTGGGCTTTATGAGGAAAGGATGTACACCAAAAGCGACGCCAAGCTTGATGGTTGGAGCATGGATAGAAATCAGGTAGAGTGGATAGATCAGGAAGCAGAGAGGAACGAACCATTTGGTAGTCAAAGAGATTAAAGGAGTACCATCCGGTAGTGAGGAGTCAAGAATAGAGCCAAAAGATGAGGGAGAAATAGAGGGGATGATCCATGCGGATGAATTATTGTGCACTTCGCCGTGAGTACATTTGAAGCGAAGAAAAGAGGGGATTTCTTGAGCTTGGCAGAATGTGAGTATATCAAAATATTTGTTTATGTGGTTGCGGTGTGGGTCAGAAGCGAGAAGTGGTCGACGACGAAATTTTCGGCATGATGAATCGATCATGTATGCGTGTTTCACGAGCAATCCAAACCAGTAATTCTTTTGGAAACCCAGATGTGAGGCAACAAGATCTGGACATATGGCAGCCAAAGAGAGTTCATTGAATAAGAAGCTGTTAAAAGCATCATAGTTGATGTCATAATCAATTTTGTCGATGGTAGAGGATAGATTTTCGAAGCAGCCAAAGGATTTAATGGTAATTGAACGATGAACTGGCAACAAGAGAGGAAGTAGATGTGAGCTAGTGCTGGCGAAATGGCGAAGGCAATGCCGTAGGTGTTTAGTAACAAAGGTGTCATGAATTGTCTCTTCGGTTGAAGGGAGTAGTAGAGGCTGGAGCCACCGAAGTTGTAAAGCAGCGTGTTGTGTACTAGGATCTAAAATTGCAATACCCCTTCTTTGCGTGGGCGTTGCCAAGATTGAAAGCTAGCAGCTGGGAAATTTTTTCGCGATAAGAATTTGATAACCGTCGAGCGGATTGTATCAAAGAAAGACTGAGGGAGAGCGAGAACACGAATGGCATGCCAGATTGGAATCATAATTAGAGAATTGGTTATAAGGCTTTTACCCAAAATGGAGAGGCTTCGTTGTTGGAGTTGTTGAGCATGATTTTGTATTTTGGAAAGAATGTCAGAGGAAAGCTGCTGTTTGGTGGTTTGCACTTGTTAATGGGAACCCGAGATAAATAGCGGCATTGGGGCTAGAACGATCATGCCATTGAGTAATACCTGCTGAAGAAAGAGTGCTTTGCCACGATTCGAGAGGAGCGCCAGAAATAGAGACAGCGATTGTTTTATAATGGTTTAAACGAGCATTGGATGCACATTCATATATGGAGAAGATAGACATTAGGGTTTGGATTTCTTCAGGGTTGGAAAGAAAAACTATAATATCGTCAGCATAAGCGAGGGCTGTGAGCGAGAGAGCAGAAGCTTGATTATCAAATGGTTGTCGGATTGATGGATTATGAAGGACAAAACCGGGCAATGATGAGGTAGCATAAATGGTGTGTAGGAGAGGTTCTAAGACAAAGTTGAAAAGTAGTGGTGAAAGTGGATCACCTTGTCTTAGGCCACGGCCTTGATCGAACGGGGTTGAGATAAAACCATTGATGCTTACACAGAGAGAGGTGTTAAAGAACAAAGACGTGATACCATCAGCCAGACGCTGGGGCAGACCAAAGTGTTGTAGGCAGAGACGAAGATATGTTGGGTGAACCCGGTCGTACGCTTTTTCTTAATCCAGCATAAGTCCAATTCCAGGAATTTTGTATTTTTGAGCAATATCCATAATCAACCTAGTACATAGTCCATTATCTCCAATAAATCTACCAGCCATAAAACCCGTTTGGTGATTATCGATGAAATCCAGCAAAAAAGGTGTGAGCCTTAAAGTGAGTAGTCGCATGAAAATTTTTGCGTCTGCACAGATGAGGGAGATAGGTCTCCAATTTTTCAGTTGGCATCGATCTCCTTTCTTAGGCAAAAGAATAACCACTGACCTTTGCCAAGTGTCCGGATACTTACTTTCGAGAAGGGCAATGTTTAAAACTTGAAGGAAAAGTTGTTGAATGTATGGAATTTTGAAAAGAAGTTTCAAAACGACGTACGGGATGCCATTAATACCAGGACTACTAGTGACAGGCATTCTATTAAGAGCCGTTTGGACATCCTCGACAGACCATGGGGACAAAAGGTTTTCAAGGCTTTACGGATCTATGAGAGCTGAATTTGGTACATGTGATAGAAGATATGCAGCATCATTGTCTGTAATCGGCTCTGGTGAACAGGGCTTTTCATAGTATTGTCGAGCACATTTTGTGAGATTGGATGGTTCAGTTGCAATGGTTCCAGACTCGGTCTGTAAAGCGGTGATTGACTGTTGTTATTGGCGTTGTTGGAGACAGCGATAGAAGTACGCATTTGAGCGTTCTCTCTGTTCCCTCCATTTTAAACCAGATCGAAGGGCAAGAGTCGAGGCGGATTGTTCAAAAATTTTATCGAGTTGGGACTCTATCGAGGGTAGTTTCTCCGTGTGTATTTCATCGACAGCTTGTCGTGAAATGCGATTGCGGGCACGTTGGAGGTGTGTTTGGTTGCGTCGACGTTTGGCGGCGGCTTTGCTAGAGTAAGCTTGAATAAAGCTTTTTAAACGACATTTGAAAAATCCTATTTAAGAGGGGTGTCTATGTCTGGCATATATTGTTCTGCATTTTCACATAGGGCAGTCAGTTCAGAGCGAAAAAGCGGATCTTGAACGAGCTCACTGCGGCGCAAAGCCTTCTGTAATTTCCGGATATTGCATAAAAACAGTAAATTTCAGAATAAACGTCATACCCCGCTCTCTTTCCAGTTTT